>JAIEZT010000013.1:1687398-1703540 GCA_019594935.1 Periophthalmus modestus | reverse complement strand
TTTGTGAGAAACACTGAGTCAGACTAAAACTGAGACACAGACTGACTCCGTGACCTTTGATCCCTATGACCTTTAACCCCTGTGATCTTTGACCCCTGCTCTAATGTTCCTCAAAAACAGACCTGGAGTTGTGTTTTGTTTCATTCACACATGTTTGAGTAACACTTTATTATGAGTCTGTAACATCTCCAAAGCTCAAAATGCTCTGTTCCACCTTGTGATGTCATGAAGTGGTAGTTTTCCTGTTACCTTTAGTTCAGTTGTAGATTGACAATTCCAGGACTGAAATGATCCAGATGATTCTAGTGAAGGTGTGTGGAGTTTAAAAACACAGCTCCCTCAGAGACCAGTGTCATATTTACATAATCAGATCATGATCAGATTTGTGCAGTGTCTCTGTCCAGCTCCTACACATGTGTAACACCTGCCACGCCACTAGAGGGCGCTCTGTCTCCAGCCCCGGCTCCCTGCACTCTCTGTCCCCTCAGAGCTCCTCCTCCCTCTGTTCACCTCCCTCTCCCTCTGTTCACCTTCTCCTCCCTTTTTTCACCTCCTACTGTTCACCTCCCTCTCCCTCTGTTCACCTCCCGCTGTACATATCCTTCTCCCTCTGTTCACCTCCTCCTCCCTTTTTTCACCTCCCACTGTTCACCTCCCTCTCCCTCTGTTCACCTCCCTCTGTTCACCTCCCTCTCCCTCTGGTCACCTCCCTCTGTTCACCTCCTTCTTCCTCTGTTCACCTCCTTCTCCCTCTGTTCACCTCCCGCTGTACATATCCTTCTCCCTCTGTTCACCTCCCTTTCCCTCTGTTCACCTCCTTCTCCCTCTGTTCACCTCCCACTGTACACCTCCCCTCTCTCCTCTGTCACCTCCCTCTGTTCACCTCCTTCTTCCTCTGTTCACCTCCTTCTCCCCTCTGTTCACCTCCCGCTGTACATATCCTTCTCCCTCTGTTCACCTCCCTTTCCCTCTGTTCACCTCCTTTCTCCCTCTGTTCACCTCCCACTGTACATATCCTTCTCCCTCTGTTCACCTCCCTCTATTCATCTCCTTCCTTCTCCTTCTGTTCACCTCCCTCTGTTCACCTCCCACTGTACACCTTCTCCCTCTGTTCACCTCCCTCTCCCTCTGTCCACCGTCTTCTTCCGCTGCACACCTCCTTCTCCCTCTGTACACCTCCTTCTCCCGCTGCACACCTCCTTCTCCCTCTGTACACCTTCTTCTCCCTCTGTACACTTCCTTCTCCCTCTGTTCACTTCCTTCTCCTCGGTGTGTCCACTCTCGGTCTCCTCGTCCAATCAGAAGACAAACTGCACCTTTCACCTCACTGTGTTTTCTTTATTTGCGGATTCGTGTGTTTAGAGTGAGCCGAGTCCCGAGCCGAGTCAGAGTCCGAGTCCGAGCCGAGTCAGAGTCCGAGTCAGAGTCCGAGTCCGAGCCGAGTCAGAGTCCGAGTCTGAGCTGAGTCCAAGTCTGAGCTGAGTCAGAGCTGAATCTGAGCCGAGTCTGAGCCGAGTCCGAATTGAGTCGAGTCAGTGACATGAATACTTTTGCCATTATTGTGCACATTTTTCTCTATGTTTTTGTGAACTACTACTTTTATTATTACTGCTACTATTACTGCTACTGCTACTTTTGATGTATAAATGTGCCTTTACCATCAGCACTACCTGTGTGTACTCTGTGTGTACTTTGTGTGTTCTCTGTATATACTTTGCACGCACTTTGTGTGTACTTTGTGTGTACTCTGTGTGTACTTTCTCTGTGCTTTGTGTGTACTCCTCTGCTGTTCAGTGTTCTTCTCTCTCCTGAATGACCTGATGCTACAGGAAATATAACTATTAGCATAGTGTTAGAAAGCTAACAATAACTAGCATTCAAACGTGGACTTCCTGATTCTCTGACAGTAAAAGTTTTTATATTTGGACACAAACAGAACAAGACCTGCTTATAAAATATGTGTGTACTGTTACTGTAAAGTAGCATGTGTGTAGTATCTGTATTAGTATTATGAAGTATAAAGTTACTGCATGTGTAGTATCTGTATTAGTATTATGAAGTATAAAGTTACTGCCTGTGTGTAGTATCTGTATCTGTATTATGTATTATGAAGTATAAAGTTACTGCATCTGTGTGTAGTATCTGTAGTAGTATTATGAAGTATAAAGTTACTGGCTGTGTGTAGCATCTGTAGTGGTATTATGAAGTATAAAGTTACTGCATCTGTGTAGTATCTGTAGTAGTATTATGAAGTATAAAGTTACTGCATCTGTGTAGTATCTGTAGTAGTATTATGAAGTATAAAGTTACTGCATCTGTGTAGCATCTGTAGTAGTATTATGAAGTATAAAGTTACTGCATGTGTGTAGTATCTGTAGTAGCATTATGAAGTATAAAGTTACTGCATCTGTGTAGTATCTGTAGTAGTATTATGAAGTATAAAGTTACTGCATGTGTAGTATCTGTAGTAGTATTATGAAGTATAAAGTTACTGCATGTGTAGTATCTGTAGTAGTATTATGAAATATAAAGTTACTGCATGTGTAGTATCTGTAGTAGTATTATGAAGTGTAAAGTTACTGCATGTGTGTAGTATCTGTAGTAGTATTATGAAGTGTAAAGTTACTGCATGTGCAGTATCTGTAGTAGTTATTATGAAGTGTAAAGTTACTGCATGTGCAGTATCTGTAGTAGTATTATGAAGTATAAAGTTACTGCATGTGCAGTATCTGTAGTAGTATTATGAAGTATAAAGTTACTGCATGTGCAGTATCTGTAGTAGTATTATGAAGTATAAAGTTACTGCATGTGCAGTATCTGTAGTAGTGTTATGAAGTATAAAGTTACTGCATGTGCAGTATCTGTAGTAGTATTATGAAGTATAAAGTTACTGCATGTGCAGTATCTGTAGTTTGCTGTTGAAGTGAAACCTCCTAAGGCTCAGATCAAAAACACGAAACGTCTGTAAAAAATATGAACTTATCTGAAAGTAAAAATATGACAGAGTCATCCTGGTTTAGTCCTGGTTTAGTCCTGGTTCAGTCCTGGTTCAGTCCTGGTTTAGTCCTGGTTTAGTCCTGGTTTAGATCCTTTTTAGTCCTGGTTTAGTCTTGGTTTGGTCCTGGGTTAGTCCTGGTTTAGTTTAGACCCTGTCCTTTTTAGTCCCTGGTTTAGTCCTGGTTTAGACCTGGTTTAGTCCCTGGTTTAGTCCTGGTTTAGACCCTCTGGTCCTGGTTTAGTCCTGGTTTAGTCCTGGTTTAGTTCTGGTTTAGTCTGGTTTAGTCCTGGTTTAGTCTTGGTTTGGTCCTGGCTTAGTCCCTGGTTTAGTCCAGATTTAGTCCTAGTGTAGTCCTGGTTTAGTCCTGGTTTAGTTCTGGTTTAGTTCTGGTTTAGTCCTGGTTTAGCCCGGGTTTAGTCCAGGTTTAGTCCTGGTTTAGTTCTGGTTTAGTTCTGGTTTATTCCTGGTTTAGTCCTAGTTTAGTCCTGGTTTAGTCCAGGTTTAGTCCTGGTTTAGTCCTGGTTTAGTCCTAGTTTAATAATAATAATAATAATACATTTTATTTGAAAGCGCCTTTCAAGACACACAAGGACACT
Source organism: Periophthalmus modestus (assembly GCA_019594935.1). Classification (NCBI taxonomy): domain Eukaryota; kingdom Metazoa; phylum Chordata; class Actinopteri; order Gobiiformes; family Gobiidae; genus Periophthalmus; species Periophthalmus modestus. The sequence goes on along the minus strand of JAIEZT010000013.1, from coordinate 1,699,946 downwards.
GTACACGACAAAGTTAAAAACACATATTTACAGAATAAAACAGAGATACAGAACTGGATGATGGTGAGAGTGACTGATTATGTGCTGTAGGATTGTGTGAACAGGTGGGTTTTGAGTCTGGATTTGAAAAAGTTGAAGAGAGTCGATGTTGCGGAGGTCAGGAGGGAGAGAGTTCCAGAGCCCGGGGAGCAGAGCAGCTGAAGGCTCTGCCCCCCATAGTGATGAGACGAGCAAAGGGGACAGAGAGCTGGAGAGAGGAAGAGGAGCGGAGGGAGCGAGAGGGAATGGAGATGTGGAGGAGGTCAGAGATGTAAGGTGGGGCCAGGTTATGAAGAGCTTTGAAGGTGGTGAGGAGGATTTTGAAGTGTATTCTCTGTTTTTATGGGAAGCCAGTGTAGTTCTTGGAGGATGGGGGTGATGTGGTGAGAAGATGGGGTCCTGGTGATGATGCGGGCTGCGGAGTTTTGGAGAAGCTGTAGTTTCTGGAGGGATTTGTTGGGGAGACCATAGAGGAGGGAGTTGCAGTAGTCAATCCGGGAGGTGACAAGACTGTGAACAAGTATGGCAGAGGTGTGAGGAGTGAGAGAGGGACGGAGACGCGAGATGTTGCGGAGGTGAAAGTGGCAGAGCGGGTGATGTTATTGATGTGGGGGAGTGGAAAGAGAGTGTGCTGTCGAGGATGACACCCAGACTCTTGACCTGAGGGGAAGGAAGGACAGTGGAATCATGGATGGAGATGGAGAAGCTGTTGGATTTGGAGATAGTAGAAGGGGGGCCTACTAGGAGGACTTCGGTTTTAGAACTGTTAAGTTGGAGAAAGTGGAGGAGAACCAGGAATGAATTTCCTGTAAGCAGAGGGTAAGAGAGGTTGGAGGGAGAGATGAGGAAGGTTTGGTGGAGATGTAGAGCTGGGGTGTCATCCGCGTAACAGTGAAAGTGAATATTGTGTTTACGGAACAGAAGACCAAGGGGGAGAATGTAGATGATGAAAAGAAGGGGACCTAGGACAGAGCCTTGGGGAACACCAGCAGAGACAGGGGGGGAAAGTGTTGGATTTGTAGGATTTGAGATGAATGAATTGACTACGATCAGAGAGATATGAGGTGAACCAGGAGAGAGGAGTGTGGGAAATACCAATGGATTGAAGTCTGTGAATGAGAATGTTGTGGGAGATGGTGTCAAAGGCAGCTGTTAAATCAAGGAGGATGAGAATAGAGAGTAAACCGGAGTCAGAGGCTAGAAGGAGATCATTGGTGATTCTAAGAAGGGCTGTTTCTGTGCTATGGAGCGTGGGCGGAAACCGGATTGAAACTGTTCATAGATGTTGTTAGTGGCGAGATGGGTGTGGAGTTGAGAAGCGACAGTTTTTTCAAGAATTTTAGAGATGAAGGGCAGGTTGGAAATAGGACGAAGGTTATTGAAATTAAAGTCTAAATTAAAGTTTAGTCCTGGTTTAGTCCAGGTTTAGTCCTGGTTTAGTTCTGGTTTAGTCCTGGTTTAGTCCTGGTTTAGTCCTAGTTTAGTCCTGGTTTAGTCCAGGTTTAGTCCTGGTTTAGTTCTGGTTTAGTCCTGGTTTAGTCCCGGTTTAGACCTGGTTTAGTCCTGGTTTGGTCCTGGTTTAGTCCTGGTTTAGACCTAATTTTGACCTGGTTTAGTCCTGGTTTAGTCCTGATTTAGTCCTGGTTTAGACCTGGTTTAGACCCTTTTTAGTCCTGGTTTAGTCTTGGTTTGGTTCTGGTTTAGTCCTGGTTTAGTCCTGGTTTAGTCCTGGTTTAGTTCCTGTTTTAGTTCTGGTTTAGTCCATGGTTTAGTCCATGATTTAGTCCTGGTTTAGTCCTGGTTTAGTCCAGATCTAGTCCTGGTTTAGTCCTGTTTTAGTTCTGGTTTAGTCCTGTTTTAGTCTTGGTTTGGTCCTGGTTTAGTCCTGGTTTAGTCCTGGTTTAGGCCCTTGTTTAGTCCTGGTTTAGACACTTTGGTCCTGGTTTAGTTCCTGTTTTAGTCTTGGTTTGGTCCTGGCTTAGTCCTGGTTTAGGCCAGGTTTAGTCCTGGTTTAGTCCTGGTTTAGACCTGGTTTAGATCCTTTTTAGTCCTGGTTTAGTGTTGGTTTGGTCCTGGTTTGGTCCTGGTTTAGTCCTTGTTTAGTCCTGGTTTAGTCCTGGTTTAGTCCTGGTTTAGTCCCTGGTTTAGTCCTGGTTTCATCCAGATTTAGTCCTAGTTTAGTCCTGGTTTAGTCCAGGTTTAATCCTGGTTTAGTCCTCGTTTAGTCCTGGTTTAGTCCAGTTTTAGTCCAGTTTTAGTCCTGGTTTAGTCCCTGCTTTAGTCCCTGGTTTAGTCCTGGTTTCGTCCAGATTTTGTCCTAGTTTAGTCCTGGTTTAGTCTTGGTTTAGTCCTGGTTTAGTCCTGGTTTAGTGCAGATTTAGTCCTAGTTTAGGCCTGGTTTAGTCTTGGGTTTAGTCCTGGTTTAGTCCTGGTTTAGTCCCTGGTTTAGTCCTGGTTTCGTCCAGATTTAGTCCTAGTTAAGTCCTGGTTTAGTCCAAGTTTAGTCCTGGTTTAGTCCCTGCTTTAGTCCCTGGTTTAGTCCTGGTTTTGTCCAGATTTAGTCCTAGTTTAGGCCTGGTTTAGTCCTGGTTTAGTCCAGTTTTAGTCCTGGTTTAGTCCCTGCTTTAGTCCCTGGTTTAGTCCTCTTTTAGTCTTGGTTTGGTCCTGGTTTAGTCTTGGTTTAGTCCTGGTTTAGTCCTGGTTTAGTGCAAATTTAGTCCTAGTTTAGGCCTGGTTTAGTCCTGGTTTAGTCCAGTTTTAGTCCTGGTTTAGTCCCTGCTTTAGTCCCTGGTTTAGTCCTGTTTTAGTCTTGGTTTGGTCCTGGTTTAGTCCTGGTGTAGTCCAGGTGTAGTCCTGGTTTAGGCCAGGTTTAGTCCTAGTTTAGTCCCAGGTTTAGTCCTGGTTTAGTCCTGGTTTAGTCCAGATTTAGTCCTGGTTTAGTCCTGGTTTAGTCCTGGTTTAGTCCTGGTTTAGTCCAGTTTTAGTCCTGGTTTAGTCCCTGCTTTTAGTCCCTGGTTTAGTCCTGGTTTAGTCCTGGTTTAGTCCTGGTTTAGTCCTGGTTTTAGTCCAGTTTTAGTCCTGGTTTAGTCCCTGCTTTAGTCCCTGGTGTAGTCCTGGTTTAGTCCTGGTTTAGTCCAGTTTTAGTCCTGGTTTAGTCCCTGCTTTAGTCCCTGGTTTAGTCCTGGTTTAGTCTTGTTTAGTCCTGAACTCCAACAGGTGAGCTGATGTGTTAAACAAGTCCCTCAAATAACATCGCAGGCTAGCATTAGCATTAGCATTAACATTACCATTAGCCAACAGTTTTTCAATGAGTCACTCTCACCTTTTTGTGTAAAATCAAACTCTAAACAGGACCATGAGCTCAGACTGATCACAGGAAAATGAACATGAGAACTCTTTATGTCACTTTTGTGTTTTTTCTTCAAACTTTCTCGACAGCGTTTGCTAATGTGTGTCGCTTTGTGTCTCCATGGTTAACTGTTGAACATTCCACCATCGAGATACATGTAGAACACCCCTAGTGTGATGCCACTGCTGAGTTTCAATATGCACCGGCTGTATCCCTGTGTGTCAGATGCCCTCCCAAAACCAGGTCTAAACCAGGTCTAAACCAGGACTAAACCAGGTCTAAACCAGGACCAACCTGGGTCTAAACTGGGTCTAAACCAGGTCTAAACCAGGACTAAACCAGGACTAAACCAGGACTAAACCAGGACTAAACCAGGTCTAAACCAGGACTAAACCGGGTCTAAACCGGGTCTAAACCGGATCTAAACCAGGTCTAAATCAGGACTAAACCAGGACTAAACCAGGACTAAACCAGGTCTAAACCGGGTCTAAACCGGGTCTAAACCGGGTCTAAACCGGGTCTAAACCAGGACTAAACCAGGACTAAACCAGGACTAAACCGGGTCTAAACCGGGACTAAACCGGGGTCTAAACCGGGTCTAAACTGGGTCTAAACCAGGTCTAAACCAGGACTAAACCAGGGACTAAACCAGGACTAAAACAGGTCTAAACCAGGTCTAAACCAGGACTAAACCAGGACTAAACCAGGTCTAAACCAGGACTAAACCAGGTCTAAACTGGGTCTAAACCAGATGCCCTCCCGTGCTGACACAGGACTCTGATTCGTCTCTTGTCGGTTCTATTGATCACAGATTTATGACTTTTCTTGAACAAAAGCTGCAGTACGGTTTATTTTTCCCACACTGTGAAACCGCGGTGTTGTTGCCGTAGGTTACAGACCCCAGTGCGTCATGTGACCTGAGGCTGGTGTGATCATGTGACCTGGACAAAGACGCACTGTCACGTTTGAGTTCAGTCGGTTTGAGTTTCATGAAGCTGAGACTGAACTAGAACCATCAGAGAACAGACCGGAGCATGTCCCACAGTGTGTCTTTAAAGTGTAAACAGACCTGAGCATGTCCCGCAGTGTGGCTTTAAACCAGCTCCTGTTCAATCTGTTCAGATGTTTCTCCATGTTCTCGTCATTTCTTCTTGTTGAGCCTCTGAAGTTGTACTTGGAGTGATTCATGTTTGAGTTTAATCTTTAATCCACTATTTTCAAGACGCCATTTTGTTGATTTACTCCCGATTTAACCTCCACTGTGACACGCCCAGTGTGACACACTGTACATTATCCTGGGTTTTATTGTGTCTGTAAATCAAGATATGAACTTTAATAACAGTCAAATCAGGCGCCTTCTTTCCTCGAGGTCGTTAGCTTTAGCATTAGCATAAGCGTTAGCGTTAGCATTAGTATTAGCATTAGCAGCAGATTTGATCGTAGCTCTGGTGTCTCTTCTTCTGTGGCTCATATGACGACTGAAAACGTCTCTCACCAGCTCAGAATGAACTTCCAGATGCTCTCCCGTGCTCAGGAGTTCTCCAGATGCTCTCCCATGCTCAAGAGTTGTCTAATAATAATGCCTTACACTTGAAATGCGCTTTATCAAAGCCTCTCAAAGCGCTGAAGTCATTATTCGTGATGGTAAGCTACTATTGTAGCCACAGCTGCCCTGGGGTAGACTGACAGAAGCGAGGCTGCCAGTTTGCCCCATCGCCCCCTCCGACCACCACCGATCATTCACACACACACTACTTTCATACTAGGCAATGTGGGTGAAGTGTCTTGCCTAAGGACACAACGACAGAACTTGATCCTCCGAGCTCGGACTTGGGAGACCTGGACTCGAACCCTCCGCCCTGTCGCCAGGCTCTCCCGTGGGAGTACTCCAATGCTCTCCCGTGCCACTGTACTCCAGATGTCGCTCAGGAGTACTCCCCGTGCTCTCCAGGCTCAGGAGTACTCCAGATGCTCTCCCGTGCTCAGGAGTACTCCAGATGCCCTCCCCGTGGTCAGAGTCAGTGTTTTTCCACAGCGTCCCTCAGGCTCTGAGTCTCTCGTCTCTTTTGTCTCTTTTGGTTGTTCTTCAGTTTCTGAGTTTCCAGTTTCATTTGAGTCGATCGTTTTCAGACGCCGCGGCTTTGTCCCAGAACAAAACAACCAAACAAAAACAGTCTGGAAACGTTTCACTGCTGACCCACTTTACCACGACGACTTAAAGACACACTACGGAACTTTACACACAATAACGACTTAAAGACACACTACGGAACTTTAACACAATAACGACTTAAAGACACACTACGGAACTTTAACACAATAACGACTTAAAGAGACACTACGGAACTCTAACATGACAACATCGATTCAAAGACACTCTACGGAACTTTACCACGCCGATTTACAGAGACACTGCGGAACATTTACATGACGACTTAAAGACACACTATGAAACTTTTAACACAAAGATTTAAAGGCACACTACGGAACTTTAACACAACGATTTAAAGACACACTACGGAACATTAACACAGCGATTTAAAGACGCACTACGGAACATTAACACAACGATTTAAAGACGCACTACGGAACTTTAACACAACAATTTAAAGACGCACTAAGGAACTTTAACACAACGATTTAAAGACACACTACAGAACTTTAATACGAACAATTTAAAGACACACTACAGAACTTTAATACGACGATTTAAAGACACACTGCGGAACTTTAACATGGTGTCCACTCAGACATGTCCACTCTGACGTGTCCACTCTGACGTGTCCTCTCTGACGTGTCCACTCTGACGTGTCCTCTCCGACGTGCCCCTCTCTGACGTGTCCACTTTGACGTGTCTCTGACGTGTCCTCTCTGACGTGTCCACTCTGACGTGTCCTCTCTGACGTGTCCACTCTGACGTGTCCACTCTGACGTGTCCTCTCTGACGTGTCCTCTCTCTGACGTGTCCACTCTGACGTGTCCTCTCTGACGTGTCCTCTCTGACGTGTCCTCTCTGACGTGTCCTCTCTGACGTGTCCTCTCTGACGTGTCCTCTCTGACGTGTCCTCTCTGACGTGTCCACTCTGACGTGTCCACTCTGACGTGTCCTCTCTGACGTGTCCTCTCTGACGTGTCCTCTCTGACGTGTCCTCTCTGACGTGTCCACTCTGACGTGTCCTCTCTGACGTGTCCTCTCTGACGTGTCCACTCTGACGTGTCCTCTCTGACGTGTCCTCTCTGACGTGTCCTCTCTGACGTGTCCTCTCTGACGTGTCCTCTCTGACGTGTCCACTCTGACGTGTCCTCTCTGACGTGTCCACTCTGACGTGTCCTCTGACGTGTCCTCTCTGACGTGTCCACTCTGACGTGTCCTCTCTGACGTGTGTCCACTGACGTGTCCTCTCTGACGTGTCCTCTCTGACGTGTCCACTCTGACGTGTCCACTCTGACGTGTCCACTCTGACGTGTCCTCTCTGACGTGTCCTCTCTGACGTGTCCCTCTCTGACGTGTCCTCTCTGACGTGTCCACTCTGACGTGTCCACTCTGACGTGTCCTCTCTGACGTGTCCTCTCTGACGTGTCCTCTCTGACGTGTCCACTTTGACGTGTCCTCTCTGACGTGTCCTCTCTGACGTGTCCTCTCTGACATGTGTCCTCTCTGACGTGTCCACTCAGACGTGCCCTCTCTGACGTGTCCACTCTGACGTGTCCTCTCTGACGTGTCCTCTCTGATGTGTCCACTCTGATGTGTCCCTCTCGACGTGTCCTCTCTGACGTGTCCTCTCTGACGTGTCCTCTCTGACGTGTCCTCTCTGACGTGTCCTCTCTGATGTGTCCACTCTGATGTGTCCTCTCCAACGTGTCCTCTCTGATGTGTCTTCTACGACATGTTCACTCTTATGTGTCCTCTCTGACGTGTCCTCTCTGATCTGTTCTCTCTGACGTGTCTTCTCTGACGTGCCCACTCTGACGTGTCCACTTTAACGTGTCTTCTCTGACGTGTCCACTCTGACGTGTCCACTCAGATGTATCGTCTCTGACGTGTCCTCTCTGACGTGTCTGGTCTTCAGTCTTAGCTCTTCTCCGGGCTCCAGGCAGGACAGGCCCATGGACCTGCGAGTGTCCCCCAGATCGTTGTCCTCTGGTCGGGGAGTGAGCGTCCTGCCTCCCCCTGCCCCATCTCTGCTGCTGGGACATGTCACCCCTCACTGTCCCCGCCCCCAGACTCACCTGAAGGTAAACGGAGTGAGGAGGCGGGGCTAAAGCTGTGTTCTCTGTTCCACTTTGTGATGTCATTAAGTGGTAGTTTTAAAGTGAACTGTTGTTTAGCCTCAGATGAACTGCTTCAACACACCAGAAGAAACTGAAGCTGTTGTTTAAAAAATGTCTGTTTTTTTTAAGTTTCAAAACATCTACTTCACAAAGGTCTGTTTCTTTAAGTTTCAGAACATCTGCCCGAGCTTCGCAAAAGTCTCTGTTTCTTTAAGTTTCAGAACATCTGCCCAAGCTTGACAAAAGTCTCTGTTTCTTTAAGTTTCAGAACATCTGCCCGAGCTTCAAGAAACGTCTCTGTGTTTTTCTTGTTTCAGTTAAACTCAGACATGGACGCCGCCGCAGAGGAGCTGAAGCGGAGAAACAGGAGCGAGCAGAGTGAGTCTGTTTGTTTAGCTTGAAATGTTCCACAGTTTGGCATTAAATTCATCTATCTCGCAGACTATTCAATTGCAAATCTTTATTGTGAGCAGGCTCGCCTCTCCACAGATCTGACCTGTAACTTGGCCAGGTGGTGGTGTCACGTGCTTGTCTCCATGGAGATATAGAACTTTAATGCCATTCTGCGTGACATTTTGTAGTGAGCAGTGCGAGGACCCCTGCTGGAGCCTGGTTAAACTGCTTTATTGTTCAGTGTTGCAGCAGGTGCAGTCCTGGCGCCCTCTGCTGGTGGTTGTCATGGTGACATTTATTGGTTTGTGCAGGTGCAGACGTGAAGAAGAAACTGAGGGAGCACATCATGAGCCGACACCAGGAGAGAGCGCCCCCTGTGGCCAACACAGGCTTCAGGTCAGAGTTTTCCCTGGGCTGGAAACTGGCACCAGTGTGACAAACAGGAAGTCACTGCAAAGACGTAACGGGTTCAATTCCCAGAGTGTGTGGCGGATTTCTGTGTGAAGTTTGCATGTTCTGCCTGTGTGGAGTTTGTTATCTGTGTCTGTGTGGAGTTTGCATGTTCTGCCTGTGTCTGTGTGGAGTTTGACTGTGTTCTCTTCTGTGTCTGTGTGGAGTTTGCATGTTCTCTCTGTGACTGTGTGGAGTTTCTGTGTCTGTGTGGAGTTTGCATGTTCTCTCTGTGACTGTGTGGAGTTTGCGTGTTCTCACTGTGTCTGTGTGGAGTTTGCATGTTCTCTCTGTGTCTGTGTGGATGTTCTCTCTGTGACTGTGTGGAGTTTGCATGTTCTCTCTGTGACTGTGTGGAGTTTGCATGTTCTCTCTGTCTGTGTGGAGTTTGTGTCTGTCTGTGTGGAGTTTGCATGTTCTCTCTGTGACTGTGTGGAGTTTGCATGTTCTCTCTGTGACTGTGTGGAGTTTGCGTGTTCTCCCTGTGTCTGTGTGGAGTTTGCATGTTCTCTCTGTGTCTGTGTGGAGTTTGCATGTTCTCTCCTGTGTGGAGTTTGCGTGTTCTCTGTGTGTGTGGAGTTTGCATGTTCTCTCTGTGAGTTTGCATGTTCTCTCTGTGACTGTGTGGAGTTTGCATGGAGTGCGTATTTGTGTGTTTGCATGTTCTCTCTATGTCTTGTCTCTGTGTCTGTGTGTGGAGTTTGCGTATTGTCTCTGTGTCTGTGTGGAGTTTGCGTGTTTTCTCTATGTCTGTGTGGAGTTTGCATGTTTTCTCTATGTCTGTGTGTTTGTGTGTCTCTGTGTCTGTGTGTCATGTTTTCGTCACTCTGAGCTGAGGCAGGACACAGCCCTTCCAGTGTCTTTGGGTTAAACCCGCGTTTGACTCGTCCTTCAGTGTCTCAGGAGTACCTAGCTGGAGGGTTACACAGACACAGGGAGAACATGCAGACTTGACTAAGAACAAAGCAGGGACCTTCTACTGTGAGGAGAGAGGGCTAACCACTCTGCCACCCGAACCCTGTATTAATATTAAATTACATTGTTTATATTGTTTTGTTTCAGAGCTCCAGTATCTGAGGGCCTCTCTCTGACCTCTACTGACCACAAGAGGGCGCTGCACAGAACAGGTGAGTCCAGACCAGACCTGACCAGACCAGTCCAGACCAGACTAGACCAGACCTGGCCAGACCAGATCAGACCAGACCAGACCATTTCAGACCAGACCTGGCCAATCCAGACCAGTCTAGACTAGACCTGACTAGACCAGTCCAGATCAGACCAGTCCACAACAGACCTCTTTGTTATGCTGCTGTATGGCCGTGTCTTTGCCAAAATGCCCCTAAAATCACCGTTCGAGGTGTGTGTCGAAGGGCATTACGTCATTTCCTGTCCCATTTCAATGTATTCGACGAGCGCGGACGAAAATTTTCCCTGCGTTTCCATGGAGATCAACAGTAGCCAACAATAATAAAAAAAAAAAAAAAATCAAAAAATTAAAAATAATAACATTTTTATCATTAAAAAACTTTGCAATAATAAAAGTCAAAGAGTCCTGATTGTGTGTGTGTGTGTGTGTGTGTGTGTGTGTGTGTGTGTGTGTGTGTGTGTGTGTGTGTGTGTGTGTGTGTGTGTGTGTGTGTGTGTGTGTCTGTGTGTGTGGTGGCACGTGTCATTTAAATCATTAAATCAAGACATCAGTTTGATGTAGCGCTGCACTGCTGGAAAATACCTTACAATAAAGATAAAAAAAATAAAAAAGGACTGGCCTGGCATAGAAGGACAACAGCGCCCTCTACTGGTATTAAAGTGATTTAGCCACAGATCAAATTAAACCTGGACAAATACAGAATCGTTAAACTGTAATATCCCACTTTATGTACAACTAATCAGTGTTCTCTGGTTTATAGACCATGAATGTATAAATGTCATTACGTTTTAACAAGGTTTATTTTGTTAAAGTTATGTAGTAGCTACAATTGGTAAAAAAAAAAAAAAAAAAACTCGAACCTTTTATTTGCCTAGTGATATTCAAAGACACATTTTAATTGCTTACTTCATTCAGTCTAAACAGAAATTAACGGCTGCAACAACGAAAATCTTGACTCTTCTTCTATTAAATAATAAATCATTTAAAATATCGTACGTACGTAACGTACGTAACATACGCGCACAGACAGCGGTGAAAGTACGTCTGTGTGGTGTAGGGCTGTCCCATTTCGGCAAGATAGTGGATACACTGAGGACTATACATCTTCGGCCGGATACTTCGAGCGGTACTTAGAATAGTACTTTGAAGAGTATGCATCTGGCGAATTGGGACACGGCCCATGTTTGCTTTCCCTGCAGTTATGTGCTGGATTGTCTCAGGGGCCTCTTTGCACAGCCTGCACATTGGGTCTTGTCTGGTAGATCTGGGCAGTCACACCCTCTGGTGGTGCAACAAGGAATAGCAAGGAACAACAACTGAACTAAACCGGTCATAAAAGCAGGACAAATGGGCTCTGGATCTTCTTTTATATTTCATTTTTCTCTGGATCATCTTTTATATTTTATTTTTCTCTGGATCGTCTTTTATGTTTTATTTTTTCTCTGGATCATCTTTTATATTTCATTTTTCTCTGGATCATCTTTTATATTTTATTTTTCTCTGGATCGTGTTTTATGTTTTATTTTTTCTCTGGATCATCTTTTCTACATTTTCGATACTTTTGACAAACTCTTGTCCTGTGATGATAAAAATATGTGGACCTATTTTTCCATTTCTTTCATTACTCATTCTGTAGCCAGAGGTGCCCTGGGGCAGACAGAGACGTGACTGACATTAAAGACGATGAATCTCAAGGACCAATCCATAAATAAATAATAAAGACGTTTAGCCACATTAGCTCCGTATCACACAGACTGACCCCTGACCCCTGACCACTGACCCCTGTAAGCTCCAAGTTCTAATGTCCTCCTCAAAAACAGACCTGGAGTTGTGTTTTGTTTCATTCACATGTTTGAGTAACACTTTATTATTAGTCTGTAACATCTCCAAAGCTCAAAATGCTCTGTTCCACCTTGTGATGTCATCAAGTGGTAGTTTTTACAGCTCCTTTTACCTTTATTTAGGTAGAGTTTGGCAAGTCCAGGTCTGAAATGATCCAAATGATTCTAGTGAAGGTGTGTGGAGTTTAAAAACACAGTGGAGCATTTCCTGTATCACCACATGATGACACACAAGGTGGAACAGTGTGTTTTCTGCAGGTTTGTGTGTTAAACATGTCATATTGTATTTAGTTATATTGATTATTTATTTGTGTGTTTGTTTGTTGTGTCCAGCGTCGGAGCCGACTCTGAAGTGGAAGCAGAAGAAGACGATGGGAGCTCGGCCCAACCCTCTGCAGAGGAAGAGCAGTGCGCCCCCTGCTGTCCGACTCCAGAGCGCCACAGGTGCAGCACACACAGGACACGTTTATACGAGTCAGGGTCAAACTCTGAGAGATAACTTTAGTTTACACATACTCTGTTTACATAAATGGACATAGCTAACCTGTTAGCCGCCACGTTCCAAACAGGAAGTGATCATGGGCACTTCCTGCTCCACCGACTGTGGCTTCAATTCACTTTCTGTGTAAAATCTGTGTCCTCTCTCTCTGTAACTGCTGCTGTCAGACTCGTCATTTTGGCCTTAAATGTTTGTATTAACCCTCTACATGATCCTGGGGTTTTTATTTCACTATTGTGTCTGTAAATCAAGATATGAACATTAATAACAGACAAATCAGGCGCCTTCTTTCCCCGAGGTCACTCCTGCTAGCGTTAGTAACAGGTTTGATTGACAGCATTGCTAAGCACTTGCTCCCTGCTAAATCAGAAGTGTGGGCGGGAAGGGGCGTTACCTACAACAACCTCGCTCCTGATTGGCTCTTTGGTTGCTGTGACAATCATGGTCAGAACTCTGCTCCAGATTAGCCGCTAAACCTGCTCTAGCCTCATGAGCTTCATTTGGAGCTGAAGCTGTGAAGACGTCACTAAGTCTCTTCTTCATCACAGTCTGGGCTCA
>JAIEZT010000013.1:1667398-1682398 GCA_019594935.1 Periophthalmus modestus | reverse complement strand
CTTTGGGGGGTGCTCTGGGAGTATGGGGTCTGGGGCCCTTTGCTAAGGGCTGTCCGTCCCTGTATGACCGGAGCAGGAGCTGTGTTCATTGTGGGCAGTAAGTCAGACCTTGGGCAAGACACTTAACCCCTTCTTGCCCTCAGTGTCTGTGTAAAGTAGTGTGTGAATGAGTGAGTGGTTCCTTGATGTAAAGCGCTTTATAAAATCTGTTTATGTGTTTGTGGGTTTAGAAGGAGAGAGACAGCGGAGGACTGGGACTTTTACAATTACATAATTAGAATTATACCTGAGTACAAGTTTAAAAATCTACTAAAAAAAAGCATAAATTTAGTAGTTACAGTGACGTAGTTGTACTTAGTGACTTTTGCCTACTGGGACAAGACAAATTATTCTGTGTTGAATCATTGCTTCTTTTGCAGTTGCAGACCTGAGCTCAGTGCCAGTGCCTCCACAGCGCCCCCTGTCTGCTCTCACAGGCAGAGATGGTCTTACACTGGGCTCCCATAGACCTCTAAAAAGAACCCGGTCTGAACCCACGCCATACTCCCCCTCCCCCCTGCTCCTCCCCCCTCCTCCCCCCCCCCTCCCCCCTGCTCTGCCCCTCCACACATGCCCCGCCCGAAAACCACTGGACTAGGCCTGGATCGAACCGATATAAGTCCAATGCGCCATTCCGCAAAGTAAGATTTCTGTCGTCTACTACAAATACTGTTGTTATTACAGTTCGTCCCACCACCACTACAACTACCGGAATGAGTACTACTACTACTACAACTACTACTACAACTACTACTTCATGCATTTGTCTCCAGTAGATTAGACCACTGTAATGGCCTGCTCACTGGCCTACATACTAAGACATACCAAGGCAAGACATACCAAGATATATCAAGACATACCAAGACATACCAAGACATACCAAGACATATCAAGACATATCAAGGCAAGACTTACAAAGACTTACAAAGACATACCAAGACAAGACATACCAAGACATACCAAGGCACATCAAGACATACCAAGGCAAGACATACCAAGACATACCAAGGCAAAAAAACATCATTACACAATATAGAAGCATTAGACATGACTTTGGGAACCACAGCCTTAGACCACAGTAAATCAGACCTTTGACCTTTGACCTTCACTGATAAACTCCTCTCTCTGCTCAGATGCCTTCAGAGGACTCGGACTTGGATGAGACCAGATCCCGCTCTAGCTCTGGTCCTGGTTCAGACCCTGGTCCTGGTTCAGACCCTGGTCCAGGTTCTGGTCCTAGTTCAGACCCTGGTCCTGGTTTTGGTCCTGGTTCTGGTCCTGGTTCAGACCCTGGTCCTGGTTTAGACCCTGGTTTGGTCTTTGGGTCAGATCAGAGCCGTAGACCCAGTGTGGACTCGGTCTATGGGTCAGAGTCCAATGCCTCGTCCAGGGAGAGTCTGCTGGACACTCCCCCCGCCCTCAGTCAGGTAAGGAGGACTTAAAGATGCACTATGGAACTTTTCTGGAGGAGGGTACGCCACCTGCTTTAAAGGGCCCGGATTACAATCTTTTCTGATCTGCTCTAATATTGTTTCCTCGTCACAAACAGACCTGGAGTTGTGTTTTTTCCATTCACACGTTTAACGCACAATAATAATATCACAAGCAGTGCTCCACTGTGTTTTTAAACTCCATACAATTCACTAGAATCATCTGGATCAGATTGTGTTGCCTACAGTTGCATCAGACCCTCGGGGAATGACATCAGCTGCACAATATCAGTCGTGCTGTGTTAGACCTGGTTTAGATCTGGTTGTACTTGTGTAAACTACCACTGCCTTCACACTGTCATCATGTCTGGGTGGATACAGTAGGGGGCAGTGTTGTTCTGTGTACTCCACCTGCTGCAGACCTGATATAACAGAGAACATACACCAGGAAATCTATAAACAAACATGTCATCTAAAACATATAACCATACAATATACAAACAAAACATATTACCTCAAAATATAGTTATAGGGGCGACAGTGGCTCAGTGGTTAGAGTGTTGGTCCCCCAACCTGAAGGTTGGAGGATCGACCCCCGCTCAGACCAAGTTCTGTCGTTGTGTCCTTAGGCAAGACACTTCACCCACATTACCTAGTATGAAAGTGGTGTGTGCGTGAATGATCGGTAGTGGTCGGAGAGGCCGATGGCACAAACTGGCAGCCTCACTTCCGTCAGTCCGCCCCAGGGCAGCTATGGCTACAATAGTAGCTTGCCATCACCAAGTATGGAGTGAATGAATAATGACTAGTGTAGCGCTTTGAGAGGCTCTGACAAGCCTGTAAAGTGCGTTACAAGTGTAAGGCATTATTATACTTTTAAACATTTTTTTCCCAGCTGTGACTATGTGTCCATCCATCCATTTTCTTCTGCTTATCTGGGGCCGGGTCGCGGGGGCAGCAATCTAAGCAGGGACTCCCAGACTTCCCTCACCCCAGACACGTCCTCCAGCTCCTCCGGCGTTCCCAGGCCACCTGAGAGACATAGTCCCTCCAACCTGTTCTGGGTCTTCCCCGGGGCCTCCTCCTGGTGGGACATGCCCAGAACACCTGCCTAGGGAGGCGTCCAGGAGGCATCCTGAGCAGATGCCCAAGCCACCTCAGCTAGTTCCTCTCGACGTGTAGGAGCAGGAGCTCTACTCCGAGCTCCTCTCGTGTGACTGAGCTCCTCACCCTATCTCTACGAGTGCGCCCAGTCACCCTGCGGAGGGAAACCCATTTCGGCCACTTGTATCCACAATCTTGTCCTTTCGGTCATTACCCAGAGCTCATGACCATAGGTGAGGGTAGGAACGTAGACTGACCGGTAAATCGAGAGCTTTGCCTTTTGACTCAGCTCCTTCTTCACCATAACAGACTGATACAGCGAGCGCATCACTGCAGACGCTACACCGATCTGCCTGTCAATCTCGCCTTCCATCCTTCCCTCACTCGTGAACAAGACCCCAAGATAGTGGTACTCCTCCACTTGAGGCAAGGGTTCACCACCTACCCGGAAAGGGCAAGCCACCTTTTTCTAGTCGAGTACCATGGCCTCAGATTTGGAAAAGCTGATTCTCATCCCAGCTGCTTCACACTCGGCTGCAAACGGCCCCAGTGCCTGCTGCAGGTCCTGGTTCGATGAAGCCATCAGGACAACATCAACAGCAGAGATGAGATCGTGTGGTTCCCGAACCAGAAGTCCTCCAGCCCTTAACTGCACCTAGAAATTCTGTACATAAATATAATGAACAGAACCGTTTACAAAGGGCAGCCCTGGCAGAGTCCAGCATGCACTGGGAACAGGTCTTTCTTACTGCCGGCAATGCAAACACAGCTCCTGCTCCGGCCATACAGGGAACGGACAGCCCTTAGCAAAAAGCCCCAAACCCCATACTCCCAGAGCACCCCCCAAAGGATACCACGAGGGACACAGTCGAATGCCTCCAGATCCACAAAACACATGTGGACTGGTTGGGCAAACTCCCATGAACCCTCGAGCACCCAATGGAGAGTGTAGAGCTGGTCCAGGGTTCCACAACCGGGACAAAAACCACACTGCTCCTCCTGGATCCAACTATCGGTCAGATTCTCCTCTCCAGCACCCTGGAATAGACCTTACCGGGAAGGCTGAGGAGTATGATTCCCTCCTCCCTCCGGTCCCCCTTCTTATACAGAGGGACCACCACCCCGGTCTGCCAGTCCAGCAGTACTGTCCCCGACCGCCACCCTATGTTGTAGAGACATGTCAGCCAAGACAGCCCCACAACATCCAGAGACTTGAGGTGCTTGGGACGGATCTCATCCACCCCTTGAGCCTTGCCACCAAGGAGCTTGCCAACCACCTCAGTGACTTCAGCCAGGGTGATGGATGAGTCCATCTCCAGGTACTGAGTCTTTGTTTTCTCCTCGGAAGACGTGACAGTGGGATTGAGGAGATCCTCAAAGTATTTCTCTGCCCGACAACATCCCCAGTCGAGGTCAGCAGCTCTCCACCCGCACTGTAAACAGTGTTGGTGAAGCACTGCTTCCCCCTCATGAGGCGTTGGACGATTTACCAGAATTTCTTTGAGGCCGTCTGATAGTCCTCCTCCATGGCCTCCCCGAACTCCCAACCCCGAGTTTTTGCCTCCACGACAGCACGAGCCTTGGTACGCTTTGTCCGCCGGTGCTCGTCAACTGCCTCAGGAGTCCCACAGGCAGACAAGGCTCGATAGGACTCCTTCTTCAGCAACCCTCACTTCCAGTGTCCACCACCGGGTTAGGGGGTTGCCGCCGTGACAAGCACCGCAGACCTTACCTCATAGGTCAGATGACACGACAACAAAATTCATCATCGACCTCCAATCTAGGGTGTCCTGGTGTTTTTGAACATGGTGTTTGTTACGGACAAACTGTGGCTCACACAGAAGTCCAGTAAGAAAAGACCGCCAGAGAAATGGAGAGTCCAGTCCCTCTCAAGGAGTTGGGTTCCAGAGCCCAAACTGCGCGTGGAGGTGAGGCCGACTATATTTAGCCGATAACACTCAAACTCCCGCACAAGCTCAGGCTCCTTCCCCCACAGTGAGCTAGTCTCCATGTCCGGAGATCCGGTCGTCGTCGTCCCCTGCCGTCGACTGCTGCCCAGATCTCTTTGCACCAGCCCTTTACAGATTCTCCCTCCTTTGGGCTAAGCCTGGACGGACCCCGTGGGGAAAGGCCGGCCACCAGGCGCTCGCACCCACCCCAGGCCTGGCTCCAGGGTGCGGCCCCAGTGACGGCGGTCCGGGCGACGTAACTGGCCTTGTTTTTTTCTCTCTTCTCGGGATCATTTGGGTGCTCAAACCCCTCCACCACGTGGACTATGTGTGTGTGTGATTTATATATATATTCACACACACACACACACACACACACACACACACACACACACACACACACACACACACACACACACATATATATATATATATATATATATATATATATATATATATATATATATATATATATATATATATATATATATATATATACACACATATATATACATATATATACACACACACACACATATACATACACATATATATGTGTATCTGTATATATATATGTATGTATATATATGTGTGTGTGTGTATATATATATATATATATATATATATATATATATATATATATATATATATATATATATATATATATATATATATGTATGTATGTATGTATGTATATAAACATATATATTTTGTGTTTGCAGAAGCCCCTGAGGTCCAGTACTGTCCAGGACTCTCCTCGAGTCCAGCTCTGGACTCACCTCCCTCTGAGCAGAACACGCTCACTCCCTGCCCCCACCTCCATAACTCTACATACCGCAACACTCAGGTTTACAACAGGTACTACTACTACTACTACTACTACTACTACTACTATTACGACTGCTGCTAATACTATAACTACTGCTACTAATACTACTGTTACTACTACTACTACTACTACTACTACTACTACTACTACTGGTGCTACTAATACTCTTTGTTGCTGTGTTAGAGTGGTTACGCTGTCTCCTCCCTCTCACCAGGAGGTTGTAGGTTAGACTCTCTGTGACAGAGTGGTTACCCTGTTTCCTCCCTCTCACCAGGAGGTTGTGGGTTAGACTCTCTGTGGCAGAGTGGTTACCCTGTGTCCTCCCTCTCACCAGGAGGTTGTTGGTTAGATTTCCTCTATGTTTTGCAGGTTTGGCGTACGATTCCCAGATGCAGAGACACGAATGCAGGTGTGGGGACTCAGGTCGTCATCCTGAACATCCAGGTCGCACCGAGAGCATCTGGACCCGGCTGAACCAGAGCGGCCTCAGGAGGCACTGCGAGGTACTGCAACTGACTGTGGCACAGACTTATCACAGACGACCAGACGACCCCAAACCTGATTTAGATACGAAGGAACAGACTCGATAGTTGATACTGATTCTGATACCACAATGATAAAAAACCCTGTTTATTTAGACCAGGGTTGTCCAAACTATGGCCCAGGGGCCAAATGTGGCCCTCAGACCAGTTTTTATTGGCCCTCAGGCCTCCTGCTGAACTGGCCCAATTGGTCATAAGCAGTACTTTTAACAGCAAATTAAACTATTTTTTACCACTATAACCTCAAACATCAGAGTGTGATACAGACCTAAAATGAATGTGTTTCAGTCTTATTACAGCGGCTGTCAAAGCTGTGTTTAAAGCACCACACTGCACTGATCACCGGTCTGTGGCCCTCTGCTTCAAATTTGTTTTGAGATGTGGCCCTCAATAAAAAAAGTTTGGGCACCACCTTCTTTAGACACTGAGCTGTTCCACATTAAATGTTATTCTTTGTGTCTTATATCTGTGTAATCCTCAGAGTCCAGTAGGTTCATAGTGGAACATGGACCCGGTTTAGTCTCGGTTTATTCCTGTTTGTGCTGGTTTAGTTCCAGTTTAATCCTGGTTTAGTCAAAGTTTAATCCTGGTTTAGTCCCGGTTTAGTCCCGGTTTAGTCCTGGCTTAGTCCCGGTTTACACCTGGTTTAGACCTGGTTTAGTCCTGGTTTAGCCCAGTAGGTTCATTGTGGTCCGTGGGTGTGACTATTCTAGTCTATGTGTCTTATACTTGTTCAGATGCAGCTCATTATAAACAGATTCAGGTTAATTTGTGTCATTTAATATTGATACTTGTTTAGTATCGATACTTGTGAAACATGAGGAAATAGTTTTAATATTAGTTTCAGTGTCATAATGAAGGGTGTGAGGCGGACAAAAAGATGCGGGGCTCGGGGCAAGTTTTAGGGTGTTTATTGACAGAACAGACACAAGACAAGTGACGGGTGAACATACGAGGAGCTGGGTGCAGGGGTGCAGGTCAGGGTCCAGAGGTGCAGGAAACAAATGAGACAGGAATACAGCCGGTACCGGGAGAGAGGGTCGGAGACGGGAGTCCAGAGTAGTGTAGGGAGGCTGGGTGCTGAGCGGGAACACGAGCAGGAACACAGACAGGACACGAGGAGGACAACAGGCAGACGAACACAGGGAGGAACACGGGCGGGTACACGAACTGGACACCAGGCAGACGAACAGTGAGGTGAACAGGCAGACGATCTCGCACTGAGAGGAGAGTTCTGGCTCCTCTTATCCTCCCGCAGGTGGTGTTGATTGCCCTGACGGGAATCAGGTGTGTGCGGGAGGAGCCAGGAACTCCGCCCAGCTCCAGAGACAGGCAGGTGAGGGAGGAGCAGAGCAGACACAGGAGGGAGGAGCAGGCAGGGATCATGACAGTACCCCCTCCCCCAAGGGATGGCTCCCAGATGTCCCAAGGCTTGACCAAGTCAGGAGGGTGGAGGGGGCCTGGGGGAGGGACAAAAAAAAAGAATGTTCTGAGGTCCACTCATGGCAAGGCACAGGGCAAGGAGCAGGACGAGGATCAGGACGAAGATCAGGAAGGCACGACGAGGTCCCTGGGTGGAGAACAGTGTCCAGCGGAGCTACATTGGCCCGGATAAAAACAAAGGACATGTGGAGGTCCCTGGACGGAAGACTGTGTCCAGCGGAGCTACAACGGGCTGAATGAGGAGTAGCAGACATGAGGCGATCCCCGGACGGAAGACAATGTCCGGCAGAGCAACAACAGTCCATATGAGGGGTAGCAGACATGAGGAGATCCCTCATCCCCAGGCAGACGATCTCGCACTGAGAGGAGAGTCCTGGCTCCTCTTATCCTCCCGCAGGTGGTGTTGATTACCCTGACGGGAAGCAGGTGTGTCTGGGAGGAGCCTGGAACTCCTCCCAGCTCCAGAGACAGGCAGGTGAGGGAGGGGCAGAGCAGACACAGGAGGGAGGAGCAGGCAGGGATCATGACATTTCAGTATCGATTAGGATCTGATTTTCATTAGTTTTAAAAGCCTTACCTTCTTTATGTTTACTACTTTCAACATTTTAGAAACAAACAGAAGACATTAAATATACTAAGTAAAAATATAGGTTTGTGTACTAAAGAAAAAAGGGAGCCGCAACAGGCAAAACTTATTTTTTCAAGATTTTGTTTTGTGGTCAGTTTGGTTTCTTGGCAACAAGCTTTCACAACAACACTGTCCCGTCTGCACCAACACATGTTTTAATATTTGATTTAATCAACTGGCCTCCATAGAGTTCTATGGGACAGTGTCACTTCAAAGGCCGTTTCCCAGAATGCATTTTGACATAAGGATCCACCCTTAAATCTACAATCATGTGCTTAACAAGAATTTGATGAAACCTGGACATAGCTAACCTGCTTGCCAAACAGGAAGTGCTTCCTGCTCTGTCGACTCTGGCTCCAATTGACTTTCTGTGTAAAAACTGTGTCCCCTCTCTCTGTAACTGCTGCTGTCAGACTCGCCATTTTGGTCTTAAATGTTCGTATTAACCCTCTACATGATCCTGGGGGTTTTATTTCACTATTGTGTCTGTAAATCAAGATATGAACATTAATAACAGACAAATCAGGTGCCTTCTTTACCCGAGGTCACTTCTGCTGGTGTTAACAAGTTTGATTGACAGTGTTGTTATGCGCCTACTTAAAATAAAAATAATGATCCCAATATTTTTACTATCCATCTATGTCACAACATGAAGCAAGAAATTTAAACCTGGTTCATGTTTCAAAACACCTAAACTGACTCACAGGGAGGGCATCTGACACATGGGGAGGACATCTGACACACGGGGAGGGCATCTGACACATCTGGCGGCTCTGGCTGCAGCAAAATCTCAGTCTTGGCAGATTAAACATATCGTATTCAGAGGTGGTGGGTAGTTCTCAAGTGTATTTTCTCGAGTAACTTTTTAAACTGTACTTTTCAGAGTATGTTTCTAGCAGTGTACTTTTACTCCTACTTGAGTAATACTTTTATTGGAGTAACAGTACTCTTACTCAATTAATATATTGTACAGTGTAAGAGTTATTTTGAATGCAAATCCTCAGAGTCTCGTCCCCAAAGCAGTGATCAGAGCGAAGGGCAACGGCTGTTTTCAAACATCTCAAATCTAAAACGTTTGGAGTTATTTTGAGTTTATATTTGTCTTAAAACGTTCCATATGTTTCAAAGTTCTGATGCTTCAGAGAGAATCTGCATGTGACTGGAGCAGAATTTTTCACACAAGGCCCAACACAACCACACATCAACTCATCACACTCATCAAACTCATCAACTCTTCAACCTCAAACTCATCAAACTCAAAATCATCAAACTCATCCAACTCATCAAACTCATCAACTTCTTCAACTTCTTCAACCTCTTCAACCTCATCAAACTCATCAACCTCATCAAACTCTTCAAACTCTTCAAGTTCTTCAAACTCATCAACCTCATCAAACTCATCAGGTTCTTCAAACTCTTCAACCTCATCAAACTCTTCAAACTCTTCAAATTCTTCGAACTCTTCAAGCTCTTCAAACTCATCAACCTCTTCAAACTCATCACACTCACCAACCTCTTCAACCTCTTCAAACTCATCCAACTCAGACTCTTGAAACTCTTCAAACTGAGTAACATTTTTGTTGAAGTAACAGTAACTCTTACTTGAGTAATATACAGTACAGTGAAAAGTACTCTCTGGAGTTAAAGCTGTACTTCCTGTGTGTACTTCGTGTATGTACTTCCTGTGTCCTCTGGTGACTCTCTGTCTCTTTGCAGCTTGTGTCCAGCAGAAAGGCCAGTCTCCTGGAGCTGCGCTCTGTTCATTCAGAAAAATATGTCCTTATGTACGGCCCTGACCCTCTGGACCCCAACGAGGTGGACGCACGAAAACTGACCGGTAACTCTACAGGGGCAAAAGAGGGTCTACAGGGGCAGAAGAGGAGGGTCTACAGGCGCAAAAGAGGAGGGTCTACAGGCGCAAAAGAGGAGGGTCTACAGGGGCAAAAGAGGAGGGTCTACAGGCGCAAAAGAGGAGGGTCTACAAGGGCAAAAGAGCAGGGTCTACAGGCGCAAAAGAGGAGGGTCTACAAGGGCAAAAGAAGAGGGTCTACAGGGGCAAAAAAGGAGGGTCTACAGGGGCAAAAGAGGTCTACAGAGGCAAAATAGGAGGGTCTACAAGGGCAAAAGAAGAGGGTCTACAGGGGCAAAAAAGGAGGGTCTACAGGGGCAAAAGAGGAGGGTCTAAAAGGGCAATTGAGCAGAGTCTACAGGTGCAAAAGAGGAGAGTCTACAGGGGCAAAAGAGGAGGGTCTAAAAGGGCAATTGAGCAGAGTCTACAGGTGCAAAAGAGGAGAGTCTACAGGTGCAAAAGAGGAGGGTCTACAGGTGCAAAAGAGGAGGGTCTACAGGTGCAAAAGAGGAGGGTCTACAGGTGCAAAAGAGGAGGGTCTACAGGTGCAAAAGAGGAGGGTCTACAGGTGCAAAAGAGGAGGGACTACAGGTGCAAAAGAGGAGGGTCTACAAGGGCAAAAGAGGCGGGTCTACAGGGGTAAACCAAGAGGGTCTACAAACCAGGAGGGTCTACACGCACAAAACTCTGACAGAGAGAGAGTAGAGTAAAAATATCAAAGTAAAACATCAGAGTAAAAACGTGTTAGAGGTTCCTCCTCTTCGTCTCTGTGTTAAATCTGTAAATATAAAAAAGTGAAACAATGTTGAGATTCAAAACTTTAAACTGAAAAGAGAAGATAAAAAAAAACTTGATAATAAATAAATAAATAAAACATGAGACTAACACGACGTGTTGTTCTTCTGCAGAAATCCAGCTCCAAAGACCCAAAAGACCCACGAGACCCCAACTCCAGCTGCCGTGTGGAGGGACCGGGGTGAGTCAGGACCTGGTTTAGTCCTGGTTTAGACCTGGTTTAGACCTGGTTTAGTCCAAGTTTAGTCCTTGTTTAGTCCTGGTTTAGACCTGGTTTAGTCCTGGTTTAGTCCTGGTTTAGACCTGGTTTAGTCCAAGTTTAGTCCTTGTTTAGTCCTGGTTTAGTCCTGGTTTAGTCCTGGTTTAGTCCTGGTTTAGTCCTTGTTTAGTCCTGGTTTAGTCCTGGTTTAGTTCTGGTTTGGTCCTGGTTTAGTCTTGGTTTAGTCCTGGTTTAGACCTGGTTTAGTCCAAGTTTAGTCCTTGTTTAGTCCTGGTTTAGTCCTGGTTTAGTCCTTGTTTAGTCCTGGTTTAGTCCTGGTTTAGTTCTGGTTTGGTCCTGGTTTAGTCTTGGTTTAGACCTGGTTTAGTCCTGGTTTAGTCCTGGTTTAGTCCTGGTTTGGTCCAAGTTTAGTCCTTGTTTAGTCCTGGTTTAGTCCTGGTTTGGTCCTTGTTTAGTCCTGGTTTAGTCCTGGTTTAGTCCTGGTTTAGTTCTGGTTTAGTCCTTGTGTAGTCCTGGTTTAGTCCTTGTTTAGTCCTGGTTTAGTCCTGGTTTAGTTCTGGTTTAGTTCTGGTTTATTTCTGGTTTAGTTCTGGTTTAGTTCTGGTTTAGTCCTGGTTTAGTCCTGGTTTAGTTCTGGTTTAGTCCTTGTGTAGTCCTGGTTTAGTCCTGGTTTAGTTCTGGTTTAGTTCTGGTTTAGTCCTGGTTTAGTCCTGGTTTAGTCCTGTTATTATTATTGTTAATCTTGTAGGTTGTTTTTATTTTTATGTTTATTGTGGATGATTTGGATTTTTGTAAAAATAAAGATAAATATAAAAAGAATAAACAACTCCAGATTGAAACATAAATCTGTTTGGACACAAAAGTCAAAGACAAAAGATGGAAAATGGACTGAAGTCAGGCCAAGAGAACAAAGAGAACGCAAGAGATAAAGAGAGAGGGAACATGTGGAGAAAGAGAAAAGGAGGGAGAATACAGAGGAGAGCGAGAGGGAGGGAGGAGGAGAATCAAAGAGGAAATAAAATTGGTAGAGGGATAAAGAAGAGAAAGACAGAGAGACAGAGCGAGTGAGGAGGGAGAGACACGTCTGAGGTCGGTGAAAAAGTGGAACTGTTCTTCCTGTAACATGTGACATTCTGAGGACCTTTCCTCTTCAAATGGTCATGTTTTGTTTTGTTTAACGCCACAGCGATGACCCTCACGACTCACGCTCACGACTCTGACCCCTGGACTGACCCATGGACTCTGGCCCCTGGACTCTGACCCCTGGACTCTGGCCCCTGGACTCTGACCCCTGGACTCTGACCCCTGGACTCTGACCCCTGGACTCTGACCCTTGGACTGACCTGGAGTGACCCTGCTGTTTTCAGGTGGACGTGGACACGGTGTGGAACGAGCTGCACACATCTGCCGTAGCTCGAGTGGCGGTTGGCTGCGTTACCGACCTAGCTCTGAAGGTGGCGCTGGGCGAGCTGAAGGTGTGACCCCGTGTCACGTGTAGTTTCATATTAAACTATATAAAACTGTGTTCTGACTGTTTCTATGTTTCAGAACGGCTTCGCTGTGGTGAGACCTCCTGGACATCATGCCACTCACTCCTCTCCTCTGTGAGCACACTTTAGAGCACCACTACGGAACATGTCAGTCGTCTCCATGGAGATGCTGTCACTTCATGTGTAATGTTCCATAGTGTAGCATTAAACTTAACGATCTAGCACCTTTTGATAGAGTGAGCAGGGATGCCTCTCCACAGATGTGTCTTGAACATACCAGTAAAATGGACATAGTGGCACAGTGGTGCGCAGTCATGCTTCACACCAAGAAGGTTGTGAGTTCAACTCCCAGGCCTTTCTCTGTGGAGTTTGCATGTTCTCCCTGTGTCAGTGAGGAGTTTCAAGGCTTCACTTAGTCCTGGTCTAGTCCTGGTCTAGTCCTGCTTTAGTCTTGGTTTAGTCCTGGTCTAGTCCTGGTCTAGTCCTGGTTTAGTCCGGATTTAGTCCCGGTCTAGTCCCGCTTTAGTCCCGGTTTAGTCCCGGTCTAGTCCCGGTCGAGTCCCGCTTTAGTCCCGATTTAGTCCCGGTCTAGTCCCGGTCGAGTCCTGCTTTAGTCCTGGTTTAGTCCCGGTCTAGTCCCGGTCGAGTCCCGGTCGAGTCCCGCTTTAGTCCCGCTTTAGTCCCGCTTTAGTCCCGCTTTAGTCCCGCTTTAGTCCCGCTTTAGTCCCGGTTTAGTCCCGGTCTAGTCCCGGTCGAGTCCCGCTTTAGTCCCGCTTTAGTCCCGGTCTAGTCCCGGTCTAGTCCTGCTTTAGTCCTGGTTTAGTCCTGGTGTTGTCCTGGTCTGGTCCTGGTTTGGTCCTGGTTTAGTCCTGCTTTAGTCCTGCTTTAGTCCTGCTTTAGTCATGGTTTAGTCCTGGTTTAGACCTGGTTTAGTTCTGCTTTAGTCCTGCTTTAGTCCTGCTTTATTCCTGGTTTAGTCCTGGTTTAGACCTGCTTTAGTCCTGGTTTAGTCCTGGTTTAGTCCTGGTTTAGACCTGCTTTAGTCCTGGTTTAGTCCTGGTTTAGTCCTGGTTTAGACCTGCTTTAGTTCTGGTTTAGTCCCTGTCTGGAGTTTGCATGTTCTCTTTATGTCAGATGTTCAGGTCCTGACTAAGACTCACTCAGAGCTGGAGATGGTCCCACTGCTACTGACACGTTTAACCCAGAGACACTGAAGCATTTCCCTCACGAAGCATTAAGAAAGTGTACTCTAAAACCCTAATAAACCCTAAAACCCTAATAAACCCTACTAACATCTTCCTGTGTTCACATGAAGAACTCTTTTTTTCAGGGCAGGTTTGCAGAAGTAAAAATGGTTGTAATGAAATAAATCCTCATTAGGTACATTTAATGCCATACTGTGAAACATCTCCATGGAGACATGTAGCTGTGTTCTCCTGATCAGTAAAGTTCCTTTCTGTATCTTTAATGTGCTTTAATTTTAATGTTATTCTGAGTTGTGCTTCAGGCATTTGTGAAAAGTGAAGCCAGAGCCACATAACTCTTGTTTATTGTTTGTCCCAATCGTCGCTGCGTGTGTTCTCTCTGTGTCCTTGAGTTAGCGGGGTTAGCGGGGTTAGCGACAGTGCTAGCTCAGCGTTGTGTCTGTGTGATTTATGCATCAGATGTAAAGTCATTAAGAGCTGTCAGGCGTAACTCTGCTGTGGTTTAAACCTGCTGACGGATCATTCCACTGTGAAAGTGTGTGAATCATGACAAACACATGGCAAAAACACACACACACACACATATATATATATATATATATATATATATATATATATATATATATATATATATATATATATATATATATATATATATATATATATATATATATATATATATATATATATATATATATATATATATATATCCTGAGCGTGGAAAAAGAGGGGATAAAGACCCACCCGCGGAGGGTGAGGAGGAGATTTTTTTTATATATATAATCTCCTCCTCACCCTCCGTGGGTGGTCTTTTTATCCTCCTCTTTTTTTATTTATTAATTTTTTTATTTTTTTTTTCCACGCTCGGGACCTCTACCAGAGGCCTGGGAGCTTGAGGGTTCTGCGCAGTATCTTTGCTGTTCCTAGTACTGCACTTTTCTGGACTGAGATGTCTGATGTTTTTCCTGGGATCTGCTGTAGTCTCTCCTCCAGTTTGGGGGTCACTGCCCCGAGTGCTCCGATGACCACGGGCACCACTGAGGCCTTCACCTTCCAGGCCTTCTCCAGCTCTTCTTTGAGCCCCTGGTATTTCTCTAGTTTCTCATGCTCCTTTTTCCTGATGTTCCCATCGCTTGGTACTGCGATGTCCACCACAACGGCTTTTCTCTGTTGTTTATCCACCACCACTATGTCCGGTTGGTTCGCTGTCTCCATTCTGTCAGTCTATATCTGGAAGTCCCACAGGATCTTAGCTCCATCATTCTCCACTACCTTTGGAGGTGTTTCCCATCTTGACCTGGGGGTTTCCAGTCCGTACTCTGCACAGATGTTTCTGTACACTATGCCCGCCACTTGGTTATGCCGCTCCATGTATGCTTTCCCTGCCAGCATCTTACACCCTGCAGTTATGTGCTGGATTGTCTCAGGGGCCTCTTTGCACAGCCTACACCTTGGGTCTTGTCTGGTGTGGTAGATC
>JAIEZT010000013.1:1584898-1664898 GCA_019594935.1 Periophthalmus modestus | reverse complement strand
TGCTCTGGTGTTCCATGTGCCCCCAGCTGTGGCACTCTGTGCGCCTCCTGCTGTAGTGCTCTGTGTGCCTCCTCCTGCTCTGGCGCTCCTTGTACCTCCTCCTGCTCTGGAGCTCCGTGTGCCTCCTGCTCTGGCGCTCTGTGTGCCTCCTGCTCTAGTGCTCATTGTGCCTCCTGCTCTGGCGCTCCATGTGCCTCCTGCTGGGGCACTCCGTATGCCTCCTCCTGCTCTGGTCGTCCGTGTGCCTCCTGCACTGACGCTCCGTGTGCCTCCTGCTCTGGTGCTCTGGTGCTTGGTGTGCCTCCTGCTGTGGAGCTCCGTGTACCTCCTGCTGTGACGGTCTGTGTATCTCCTGTGCCCCCCGCTCTGGTGCTCTGAGTGCCTCCTGCTCTGGTGGTCCGTGTGCCTCCTACTGTCCTGGCGCTCCGTGTGCCTCCTGCTGTGGCTCTCCGTGTGCCTCCTGCTGTGGCTCTTCATGTGTCTTCTGCTCTGGTGCTCCATGTGCCTCCTCCTGCTCTGGCGCTCCATGTGCCTCCCGCCCTGCCGCTCCGTGTGCCTCCAGCTGGGGCGCTCCTTGTGCCTCCTGCTCTGGTGCTCCGTGTGCCTCCTCCCTGCTCTGGTGCTCCGTGTGACTCCTGCTCTGGCGCTCCGTGAGCCCCCTGCTTGGGCGCTCCGTGAGCCTCCTGCTCTGGCGCTCTGTGTGACCCCTCCTGCTCTATTGTTCAGTTTGTCTCTTGCTCTGGTGCTCCAAGTGTCTACTCCTGCTCTGGTGCTCTGTGTGCCTCCTCCTCTGGCGGTCCGTGTGCCTCCTGCTCTGGTGCTCCCTGTGCCCCCCGCTCTGGTGCTCTGTGTGCCTCCTGCTCTGGTGGTCCGTGTGCCTCCTCCTGTTCTGGCGCTCCTTTTGCCTCCTGCTGTGGCTCTCTGTGTGCCACCCACTCTGGCGTTCCATGTGCCGACTGCTCTGGCGCTCCATGTGTCTCCTCCTGCTCTGGCGCTCCATGTGTCTCCTCCTGCTCTGGCGCTCCATGTGCCTCCTGCTCTGGTGCTCCGTGTGCTTCCAGCTGGGTGCTTTGTGTGCCTCCTGCTTTGGCGCTCCGTGTGCCTCCTGCTCTGGTGCTCCGTGTGCCTCCTCATCCTGCTTTGGCGCTCTGTGTGCCCCCCCCCTCTGGTGTTCTGAGTGCCTCCTGCTCTGGTGCTCCGTGTGCTTCCAGCTGGGGTGCTTTGTGTGCCTCCTGCTTTGGCGCTCCGTGTGCCTCCTGCTCTGGTGCTCCGTGTGCCTCCTCCTGCTTTGGCGCTCTGTGTGCCCCCCCCCTCTGGTGTTCTGAGTGCCTCCTGCTCTGGTGCTCCGTGTGTGCTTCCAGCTGGGGTGCTTTGTGTGCCTCCTGCTTTGGCGCTCCGTGTGCCTCCTGCTCTGGTGCTCCGTGTGCCTCCTCCTGCTTTGGCGCTCTGTGTGCCCCCCCCTCTGGTGTTCTGAGTGCCTCCTGCTCTGGTGCTCCGTGTGCTTCCAGCTGGGGTGCTTTGTGTGCTTCCTGCTTTGGCGCTCCGTGTGCCTCCTGCTCTGGTGCTCCGTGTGCCTCCTCCTGCTCTGGCGCTCCGTGTGCCCCCCGCTCTGACACTCCGTGTGCCTCCTGCTCTGGTGCTCCGTGTGCCTCCTCCTGCTTTGGCGCTCCGTGTGCCCCCCCCTCTGGTGTTCTGAGTGCCTCCTGCTCTGGTGCTCCGTGTGCTTCCAGCTGGGGTGCTTTGTGTGTGCCTCCTGCTTTGGCGCTCCGTGTGCCTCCTGCTCTGGTGCTCCGTGTGCCTCCTCCTGCTTTGGCGCTCTGTGTGCCCCCCCCTCTGGTGTTCTGAGTGCCTCCTGCTCTGGTGCTCCGTGTGTGCTTCCAGCTGGGGTGCTTTGTGTGCTTCCTGCTTTGGCGCTCCGTGTGCCTCCTGCTCTGGTGCTCCGTGTGCCTCCTCCTCCTCTGGCGCGCTCCGTGTGCCCCCCGCTCTGACACTCCGTGTGCCTCCTGCTCTGGTGCCTCCTCCTCCTGCTTTGGCGCTCCGTGTGCCCCCCCCTCTGGTGTTCTGAGTGCCTCCTGCTCTGGTGCTCCGTGTGCCTCCTCCTGCTCCGGCGCTCTTTGTGCCTCCTGCTCTCGAGTCCTGTGTGCCTTTTTCTGCTCTAGCAATCCGTGTGCTTCCTGCCCTGGTGCTCCATGTGCCTCTTGCTCTTGCGCTCTCTGTGCCTCCTACTTCTCTGGTGCTCCATGTGCCTCTTGCTGTGGCACTCCGTGTGCCTCCTACTCTGGCGTGTCGTGTGCATCCTGCTGTTGCGCACTGTGTGTTTTTTGCTGTGGCGCTTCGTGTGCCTCCTGCAGTGGCGCTCTTTGTGCCTCCTGCTCTGGAGCTCCGTGTGCCTCTTCCTCTTGCTCTCCGTGTGCTTCCTTCTCTGGTGGTCCGTGTGCCTCCTGCTCTGGCGCTCCATGTGCCTCCTGCTCTGGCGCTCTGTGTGACCCCTCCTGTTCTGGTGCTCCGTTTGCCTCCTGCTCTGGTGCTCCCTGTGCCTCCTCCTGCTCTGGTGCTCCGTGTGCCTCCTGCTCTGGCGCTCCGTGTGCCTTCTGCTCGGACGCTCTATATGCCTCCTGCTGTGGGTGCGCCCTGTGCCTCCCGTTCTGGCTTTCCATGTGCCTCTAGCTGTGGCACTCCGTGTGCCTCCTACTGTGGAATTCCGTGTGCCTCTTGCTCTGGCACTCCGTGTGCCTCCTGCTCTTGTGCTCCTTGTGCCTCCTGCTCTGGCACGCTGTGTGCCTCCTGCTGTGGCGCTCCGTGTGCATCCTGCTGTTGCGCACTGTGTGTTTCTTGCTGTGGCGCTTCGTGTGCCTCCTGCAATGGCGCTCTGTGTGCCTCCTCCTCTTGCTCTCTGTGTGCTTCCTGCTCTGGCGCTCCATGTGCCTCCTGCTGTGGAATTCCGTGTGCCTCCTGCTCTGGCTCTACGTGTGCCTCCTGATCTGCCTCTCCGTGTTCCTCATGCTCTGGCGCTCCGTGTGCATCCTGCTCTGGTGCTCCTTTTGCCTCCTCTGCTCTGGCTCTCCGTGTGCGTCCTGCTCTGATGCTCCGTGTGCCTCCTGCTGTGGCGCTCCGAGTGCCTCCTGCTCTGTTGCTCCATGTGCCTCCTGCTGTGGCGCTCCATGTGCCTCCTGCTCTTTCAAAGATGTCTGAATATACTTATGCAGATGTTGAACTGTCCTCTGCAGCTGGGAGCAGTTATTTGGATCAGTCTCTTGTTTACGACCAAACACTGGGCCCTGAACTCATCACAACAGACTCTGTACACGTGTGCAAACATCATCTCTGGAAAATGAACACTGTACTACAGCTAACTGCTATTGGCTAACGGCTAACTTTGCTAACGGCTATCTCTGCTAACTGCTAGCATGTTTATTCAACTAACTGAAAATTTTATGAAGGGTTTGAAACCGTCACCATGGAGATTTAGTAGTTTTTGCCTGGTATGTTCCACAGTTTGGTGTAAAACTTTGCTGTGTCCATGGAGACAAGTCAAGTATTTCCTGCTGCATAAACACTTGTAATTGGATAAGTGGAAGACAGTTAATGCCACACTGTGTCACATTCTTTAGCAATAACATTTTAATAAGACGAGCAGGTGATGGACCCTCCACCAGAAAAGTTCCACATATGAGCTTTAAATACAGAGCAGGTATGTGATCCCTTTGTTTACTGTTAAGGACATTCACCACGGCAACGGGACCCAGGACGTCTTCTACAGTGACTCCCGTGTCCTATACGTGTCTCTGCATCGCTATGACCACGGAGCCTTCTTCCCCGGCAGCGGACATCCCAATGAGGTAACACTACTACTACTACTACTACTACTACTACTACGACAAATACTACAACTACTACAGGAAAAACAACTACTGTCACTCCTATTACTACTACAAATACTTCTACTATTGCTACTAATACTACTACGACAAATATTACTACTACTGCTACTACAACAAATACTACTGCTATCACCACAAGTACCACTGCTACCCTGCATACAGTTGTAGTGATTAGCAGGAGTGATATAAGTTTTGTGCCTCGTCTGATGCAGAAACACCTTCATAGTTAAAGAAACACTCTATATTTTTTCTGCTTGTCTCCATGGAGATGTTAGTGCCTTAGAATGTTCCACACATTGACATTACACATGTCTGTCTCTATGGGACGAGCAGGCAGCAGCACCAGGCGGAGGTACGGGTCAGGTCTGTGGAGGGGTGAGTCTGTGCATGTTTGATCTGAAGAGCAGTGACATAAACACAATGTGGATGTGTTTAATGCCAGACTGTGGAACATTCCAGGCAAAGCAATGACATCTCCATGGAGACAGGTGGCGTGTACTTTCCTCTGTTTTTAAATCTCTTCCACACGTTTATATTTATTTTCTCATTTCTCTCTCTCTTTCTCGTGTTTGTCTGTTTTCATTTCCACAAACCTCCATGTGTTACATTTTCATAACAGGACGCCAGTGTCGACTGTTTATTGAAATACACAGGAAATGATTCTGGTTTCACCCAGATGCCCCCACCCCCCCCACCCCCCCCTTCCTCCTCCTCCTCCTCCTCCTCCTCCTCACCTCCTCCTCCTCCTGCAGTAATGATGGTCGGATACAGAGGACTTTTCCCATAAAGCTCAGTACCTTTGGATGTGGTGAGGCTGAGTCTGGTGCGGTAAACCTCCATTAAAACCAGCAGGGGGCAGCGGTGACGTCAGAGGGACAATAAAAGACTCCAAGGTGGCACTCACATTCAGAGAATGTGCAGCAGTAGTGTGGCATTACATCCTATTACATCAGATCTACTGTGTTTGTAAAGCCTATTTTTCACTGCTACACCTTTGCCTGTTTATTATTGCCAAGGAAACGGGTTCAATGAGCACAAGAATGGTAACAGGAGGACAGTACAGCTCTGGGCAGTTTTACCATTTCTCAAATCTTTTTGTCTCTCACTCTCCATGAGCTTTGTCTTTTTATTTCTCTCTCACATTTAAAATAATCTGAGCTGAACCAAAAGGCAACACACGAGAAAAGAACAAACATGTGTTTACAGAACTTTAGTACACTGTCAGTTTATTATTATTTTATTTAAAAAAATATATTTTAAAAAAACATTCTTATGGAGGTAAATTGTCTATTACATTTTCTCTTCAATCCATTTGTTTTCAGACTGTAGACTGTGA
The DNA here is from genome assembly GCA_019594935.1 of Periophthalmus modestus. Classification (NCBI taxonomy): domain Eukaryota; kingdom Metazoa; phylum Chordata; class Actinopteri; order Gobiiformes; family Gobiidae; genus Periophthalmus; species Periophthalmus modestus. The sequence continues at coordinate 1,659,681 of JAIEZT010000013.1, read as the reverse complement.
TGATGTCATAGTCCAGATGGGGTCAGGGGTCAAACACGGTTCGATTTATTACATTGTACTTTACCATCATAGACTTTATAGAGAAACGGACATAGCTAACCACCACCGTGTTAGCCTGAGCGCACTTCAGCTCCATTGACTCTGGCTCCAATTCACTTTCTGTGTCCCCCAGAGTGTGTAACTCTAGATAGTGTAACCCCAGAGAGTATAACCCAAGAGAGTATGACCCCAGAGTGTGTAACCCCAGAGTGTGTAACCCTAGAGAGTGTGACCCCAGAGAGTATAACCCAAGAGAGTATGACCCCAGAGAGTGTAACCCCAGAAAGTGTAACCCCAGAAAGTGTAACCCCAGAAAGTGTAACCCCAGAGTATAACCCCAGAGAGTATAACCCAAGAGAGTATGACCCCAGAGTGTGTAACCCAAGAGAGTGTAATCCCAGAGGATCTGGACCCCAGGTTGAGAAGCTCCACAAACTGAGACTCATGTGGTTTCAGTTTGTCGTTCGTACATCGCGTCCACATGTGCACAAACTCTCTCTCTTCATCCTGTGCTTCTTTCTCTCTCTCGCTCTCTGCTCCTCCCTCTCTGCTCTTCACCTCGTCTCTCTCTTCTCTTCTTTTCCTCCTCCTCTTTCTCCCCACTTATCACATATCTATAATCTCCCTCTCTCCTTCCCCTCTCTCCTCTCTCCTTTTCTCCTCCATCTCTTCATTTCTCCCTCTTTCCCATCTTCCTCCCTCATTCTCTCTCTTTCCCTCTCCCTCTCTTATCTCTCTCTTCCTGTCTCCTCCTCCCTCTCTTCTTTTTCAACCCTCCCTCATTCCCTCTGCCTCTCTCTCCCTCTCTTCTCTCCCCCTCCCTCAATCCTCCCTCTCTCTTTCCCTCTCTTCTCTCCTCCTCCCTCGTTCTCTCTCTCTCCCTCTCTTCTCTCTTTCTCCCTCCCTTCCTTCCTCCTTCTCTCTCTCCCTTCCTCTCTCTCTCCCTCTCTTCTCTCTCTCTACCTCCCTCTCTCCCTCTCTTCTCTCCTCCTCCCTCGTTCTTTCTCTCTCCCTCTCTTCTCCCCCCCCCCCTCTTTTGCCCCGCCCCCCCCCTCTTCTTCTCTCCTCTCCCTCCATTCCTCATTCCCTCTCTCTCCTGAGCGTCTGTCAGTCAAACCCTGAGTGACCTCTGCTCCTGTCAGTCTTAGTGATGGAGGGGGCGGGGCCAAAACTACAAAGAGACCGGCCGAGATCCAGGGCGTCGGACGGTCCAAGATCACGACTCTTTAAGGAGGTGTGGGCCAAAAGGAGAGAGGGAGCGTCAGATCAGAGAGAAGAGAGAGAAAAAGGGAAGCGGTGTGAAACGCAGAGAGAGGGGGAGATGGAAGAGTGAAATGATCTGTGAGAGAGTGACAGGTTTAAAGATGTTCGTCAGGTTCAGACAAAAACAAAAAGAATGAGACGATTAACAAAAATAAAAAGGACTGAAGTTATATTCCAAGTAAAGTTTGGAGCTCAGAGTAGAGCCGCTGCTCCACAGGCCTGAGGAGCCATTTTAAACACGTCAGAGCCACCTCAGCCTGTCTGCGAGGAGGCAGGGAGAGGGGGTAGGTGAAAACACATTTTTTTTCAAATACAGGACAGTAGAGGATTATTCACTCTACAAAAAGTGTGAGCTAAGGAGAGAAAAAAAGAGACAAATTGACTGTCTGTCGCCTTTAAACAATCTTTATGTTTTAAATAAACTGAACATGAAAGTACAAATATATTCTTGACGTCTGTGACCCTGTGACCCTGTGACCCCTGTGTCCCTTTGACCCTCCGACCCTCTGACCTTTCAACCCTGCGACCCTGTGACCCCTGTGACCATCTGACCCCGTGACCCTTGTGATTCTCTGACCCTGTGACCCTCTGACCCCTGTGACCCCTGTGACCCCTGTGACCCTGTGACCCTGTGACCTTGTGGTCGCAGCCTCATGTTGAGAAACATTGGACTCAGGGATAAACAGTTTTGTTTCTGTTTAACAGATTTATGAGAGAAAGACAGATTTATGGTGACATGTTTGACACTCACTGCAGACCGTGGGGTTCAGAGCGTTGTCTTTACTTCATTAAAAGCCAAACAGCTCCATGTGCAGTCTAAAGGGGGCGGGGCTTAAGCGCTTGCTCTTGCCGTCATTCTGCACACGTTTAACCACAGACCGTGAAGAAGTGATGTCACCACAGCTTCAGCTCCACATGAAGCTCATGAGGCTACAGCAGGTTTAGAGACCACGAGTATCATAGCAACCAAATGACCAATCAGGATCGAGGCTGTTGATGGTGACGACCCTTCCCGCTCACACTGCTGGCTTAGCAACGCTGTCATTCAAACCTGTTGCTAACACTAGCAGGAGCGACCTCGGGGAAAGAAGGCACCTGATTTGTCTGTTATTAATGTTCATATCTTGATTTACAGACACAATAGTGAAATAAAAACCCCAGGATCATGTAGAGGGTTAATACGAACATTTAAGACCAAAATGACGAGTCTGACAGCAGCAGTTACAGAAAGAGGAGACACAGTTTTTACACAGAAAATCAATTGGAGCCAGAGTTGATGGAGCAGGAAGTGCGCCCATGATCACTTCTTGTTTGGAACGCAGTGGCTAGCAGGTTAGCTATGTCCATTTATATAAACAGTCTGTGGTTTTGCCCTTGTTTAGATTATAGTTGCTAAGTAACAGCTATGTCACTGCTGCCTGTGTCCAACCAGGAAGTAAAATTATAAATTCGTCGTCTGCACCTGTGACCTGGACCAAAACCCGGACTAGGCCAGGACTAAACCAGGACTAAACCAGGTCTAAACCAGGACTAAACCAGGACTAAACCAGGATTAAACCAGGTTTAAACCAGGACTAAACCAGGACTAAACCAGGTCTAAATTAGGTCTAAGCCAGGTCTAAACCAGGACTGAACCAGGTTTGTACCTGTTGCAGGTGGGGGCAGGAGCGGGGGAGGGCTTTAATGTGAACGTGGCCTGGAGCGGAGGACTGATGCCCCCTATGGGTGACGCAGAGTACCTCGCTGCTTTCAGGTAACACACATGCACTCTTTCTCTCTTCTCCCGATCATCTCTCTATCTCCCTCTCCTCTTTCCCTCCCTCTGCTCTTTCTCTCTCTGTCTCTCCTCTTTCTCTCCTGCTCCTCTTTCTCTCTCTCTCTTCTCCCTCTCTGCTCTTTCTCTTCTTCTCCTCTTTTTCTCTCTTCTCTTTCTCTCTCTCTCTCCTCGTTCTCTCTTTCTCTCTCTCTCCTCTTTCTCTCTCTCTCCTCGTTCTCTTTCTCTCTCCTCTTTCTCTCCCTCTGCTCTTTCTCTCTCTCTCTCTTATCCATTACAGTGAAGCTCCTGGGTGGGCCTCATGCTAACACACATGCTAACGCACACACATGCTAACACACACACACATACTAACACACATACTAACACACGCTAACACACACACATGCTAACACACATGCTAACATACACGCTAACACACATAGTAACACACACATGCTAACACACTCACATGCTAGCACAGACACATGCTAACACACACACGCTAACAAACACACACATGCTAACACACACACGCTAACAAACACACACACACACATGCTAACACACGCACACACACGCTAACACACACGCTAACACACATGCTAACACGCATGCTAACACACACACATGCTAACACACACACATGCTATCACACATGCTTGCACGCATATGCTAATGCACACACACATGCTTACATGCACATGCATGCTAACACTAACACATGCTAACACAAACACACATCCTAATGTAGATGATGCTAAAAACAAAACAAAAAAACTTTGGAAATGGTCAGTCTTCTGTTTACACCACCGTTTAATCAACATGACTCTGACCCTCTCCTCTGACCCTCTGACCCTCTGACCCTCTCCTCTGACCCTATCCTCTGCTCCTCTCCTCTGACCCTCTCCTCTGACCCTCTCCTCTGACCCTCTCTTCTTCAGTCTGTAACATGTGTTATGAACGAGGATAGAAAAACATGAACCCAAACTAAAAGCAGCTGATAGTTTCATCACAGCTCCAGATATTTCTGTTCTTCCTGTTCTGTTTTCTCTGTTCTGTTCTTTTCCTTCTGTTCTTTCTGATCCTGTGTGGCCTGTTCTAATGTTAAAACTGCATTGTGTCACTTTTCTTGTGGGTGGGGGGGGCTTGTCTCCATGGAGATGGTTTATTCTTCATGTGACCAAAAGACAAACTTGAAATTTGTCACTGGACAAGTCGTTGTAGGAGTGAAGACGTTTGGCTGCTCGTCCAAGTCTCTTCTTCAGTTCTGGTCAGATTACTGCTGGACACTGCCTTATATCTGTCTGAAGAAGGCGCTAATGACACGGAAACTGGAAACATCTATTGTCTCCAGTTTCAGTCTTAATGACCCTATTCAACCTGGAATGGCCCTCCTATTGTTCTCTTTGTTCCTGTTTGTTCTGGGTCTGAGGATGGACTTATAGATGGGGGAGAGATTATGTCTCAGGCTCCATTCCTGTTTAAGAAGGATTCTCTTTCTTAACAAAAATATCATCTTTATCTCCCCTCTCAGACCATTTCTTTTCTCTGGCTCAGATCTGAAAATCACTCTCTTCAAAGGAGTGGTTAGTGTCTTTGAAATGGAGACGTACAGCAGACTGTGGTCCTGAGCTGGTCTCTCTCAGTGTTGGTACATTCTCTTATGGAGTGTCTGTTTAGTTTCTCCAGTGTAAAGCTCACTGCACGATTCACTACACTGAGTGGGGTAGACACATTACTTTAGTTATGTCTCGGGGTTTTGTCCTTTGGTTGAACCAATTTCTGTCTTAAATTGTTTGTGGGTTTGAAATAGTCCGGAATCGCAAACTGTCTGAAAATTCTCTGAAGTTTTTCAGACACACCCGCTGTGTAAGAATAGTTACACCTATCCTTCTGGGAAACCCATAAACAAAGTAAAGAGAATAAAGAGAATGTACCAAAACTGCCGAGAGACCAGCTCAGGACCACAGTCTGCTGTAGATCTCCATCTCAAAGACATTAACCACTCCTTTGAAGAGAGTGAAGTTCAGATCTGAGCCAGAAAAAATAAATGGTTTGAAAGGAGAGTTAGAAAGATAATCCTTCCTTTAACAGGAATGGAGCCTGAGACATAATCTCTCCCCCATCTACAACTCCATCCTCAGACAAGCAGCCAAACGGCTTCACTCCTACAATGATATGTCCAGTGACAGACTTAACTTTTGTCTTTTGCTCTGGATCAGACCTGGACAACTGAGGGACACAGACACCCTGTATGTTGCAGTTACAGCTGCTGTTCTGGCTCAAACTCCTTCTAAATCATGTGTTCTTATGTGAGTGGGGCCTGGTAATGCCACACTACGGAACCTTTCAAAACACCCCTGATCTGTGGATTTTAGCCTGGTGTAAGTTGTGTACCTCTCCTTCAAAGCACAGGTCCAGGACTAAACCAGGACTAAACTTGGACTAAACCAGGACGAAACCAGGACTAAACCAGGACGAAACCAGGACGAAACCAGGACTAAACCAGAACTAAACCAGAACTTAATTAGGACTAAACCATGACTAAACCAGGTCTAAACCAGGCCTTAATCAGGATTAAACCAGGACTAAAGCAGGACTAAACCAGGACTAAACCAGGACTAAACCAGGACTAAACCAGGACTAAACCAGAACTAAACCAGAACTAAACCAAGTCTAAACCAGGACTAAAGCAGGACTAAACCAGAACTAAACCAGGACTAAACCAGGGCTAAACCAGGACTGAGCCAGGTCTAAACCAGGTCTAAAACAGGACTAAAGCATGACTAAACCAGAACTAAACCAGGACTAAACCAGGACTGAGCCAGGTCTAAGCCAGGACTAAACCAGGACTTGGCCAGCACTAAACCAGGACTAAACCAGGACTAAACCAGGACTAAACATGGCTGATTTCTGTCCTGATATTGTGTGTTTTTGATTTTCGGCTCAGTTCAAAGCTTTGGTCTCGTCTGGTTTCAGTTACTCGCTCGTCTCTCTTCTCACGTCACTGACACGAGCATCTGGGACCTATTCGGTCTAATTACCCAGCAGCCTTAGAATCTCCCTCCACCCCCTCTGTCCTCCTCTGTCCTCCTTTCTCCTCCTCTGTCCTCCTCTCTCCTCCTCTCTCCTCCATTCTCTCCTCTTCTTTCAGAGCCACGTGGAGTTTGGAGCAAACACATACAGATCGTGCTGTAAACAGAGACAGAGCCAATGTAAAAATAAAATATAATCAAAATCTGCCATTAGCAAAACGATCCACGTCAGAACCAGAGCAACACTTTAACTGAACATTGTACTGATGAGGGTTGCTCCACATGCATGTTTACGGCAGAATGTTCAACAGTTTCCATGGTGACACAATGCGACACATTAGCAAACGCTGCCAAAACTACCAAGAAAAAAAATACAAAATGGATTTGAACAACAGATTTTCATAATCCTGTTGTGGCTCCAAATAAGTCAGCTTTTTTTCTGGTCGGATTGTGCATCCATCTTCTTCTTATCCAGGGCCGGGTCACGGGGGCAGCAGTCTAAGCAGGGACTCCCAGACTTCCCTCACCCCAGACATGTCCTCCAGCTCCTTCGTTTGGACCCCAAGGCGTTCCCAGGCCAGAAAGAGACATAGTTTCTCCAGTGTGTCCTGGGTCTTCCCCGGGGCCTCCTCCTGGTGGGACATGAACACCTCCCGAGGGAGGCGTCCAGGAGGCATCCTGAGCAGATGCCCGAGCCTCAGCGGCTCCTCTCCATGTGGAGGAGCAGTGGCTCTACTCCGAGCTCCTCCCATGTGACTGAGCTCCTCACTCTGTCTCTAAGAGTGCGCCCAGCCACCCTGTGGAGGAAACTGATTTCGGCCACTTGTATCCGCAATCTTGTCCTTTCAGTCATTACCCAGAGTTCATGACTATAGGTGAGGGTAGAACATATATTGAGGTAAATCGAGAGCTTTGCCTTTGGACTCAGCTCCTTCTTCACCACAACAGATCGATACAGTGACCATATTACTGCAGACGCTGCACAGATCCAGCTGTCAATCTCACGCTCTATCCTTCCCTCACTCGTGAATGAGTGAGATGCTTGAACTCCTCCACTTGAGACAAGGACTCTCCACCCACCTGAAGAGGGGGCCACCTCTTTCGGGTCGAGAACCATGGCCTCGGATTTGGAGGAGCTGATTCTCATCCCAGCCGCTTCACACTTGACTGGAAAGTGCCCCAGGGCTGCAGGTCCTGGCTCGATGAAGCCATCAGGACAACATAATCTACAAACAGCAGAGATGAGATCCTGTGGTTCTCAAACCAGACCCCCTCCAGCCCCTGAACCGGACCCCCTCCAGCCCCTGGCTGCGCCTAAACATTCTGTCCATAAATACAATGAACAGGAACCGGTGACAAAGGGCAAAGGGCACTGATAACAGGTCTGACTTGCTGCCGGCAATGAGTGCAGCTCCTGCTCTGGTCAGGGACCGGACAGCCCTTAGCTGGTGTGGGCTTGCTCACTGCTTCCTGCTGGCAACGGCAGAGAAATGGAGAGTCCAGCCCCTCTCCAGGAGTTGGGTTCCAGAGCCCAAACTGTGCGTGGAGGTGAGACCGACTATATCTAGTCTGTAATGCTCAACCTCCCACACAAACTCAGGCTCCTTCCCCCCAGTGAGGTGACATTCCTTCTCTTGGAAGGCTTCTGAACCGTTCTAAGTCTGACCTGTCCCCCTGGACCTGTTTACCATGGGTGACTCTATCAGGGGCATGAAGCCCCCGACAACATAGCTCCCAGGATCATTCGGGTTCAAACCCTCCACCACATTAAGGTGGCGGTTCAGGGAGGCATGGTCAGATTCTCTTAAAGCAAAAAACACACACCTCAGAGAGCAGTACGTACGGTTAGCATCACACCCTCAATAATATTGATGACCTCATCTGCAAAGTATCAATAAACTAAATTAGCTAGAAGTTAAGATAAAATCAAACACATTGTGCATTCTGGCTCGCCTCTCCACAGACCTGGATGTCTCATTGATAAAGTGATGTGTATGATCTGTCTGTGTTTATTGCACTGGAGGCTGGCATCTCCACAGACCTGACTCTTATTTGCTTACCTGCTTGTTTCCATGGAAATGCTGTTCCACAGTATGACCTGTGTATCTCCATGGAGAATGTTCCGAAGTGTGGTTTTAACTTTGTTTCCGTGGAATTGTGCTTACAGTCTGTCCCTTTAAATACACAGTTTATATTTTGTTTATCTTCACATATTTTAAATGTTCAGTTCAAACAGAGGCGGCATAAAAACATCAATAACCAGAACCAAACATGATTGTCCAATCAGATTTGTTTATTTCAGTGAGTCACGTGAAACAAAGGATCTCATTGGTCGTTTTTCATTTACAAATAAAATCACATTTCCCTCAAATGAAGTTTAGAGCTTCACTGCACAAATCTTCCATGTTTTTAGACCTATCCTGTTTAGACCTGGTTTAGACCTGGTTTAGTACTGTTTCGTGTTCGTGTCATAATGAAACGCAGGCTTCAGTTTGGCTCCAATCACTTCAAATATGGATCTACGGCAACTTATTTTCAGGAAAATCAAATATATTTAGATGTCCACGAACCGAATCCCAAACACTTCTTGTTTGTAAGAACAACACAAACTGTTAGCACCTGTTCAGTCAGGTTTGGACTTTGTCGTAAAGTGGCGTGTGAGGCGGACCAAAAGAAGCGGGACGCGGGGCAAGTTTAAAGGTGTTTATTGACAGAACACAAAACAAGTGACGGGCGAACATACGAGGAACTGGGTGCAGGGGTTCAGGTCAGGGTCTAGAGGTGCAGGGATCAATGAGACAGGAACAAAAGCTGGTACCGGGAGACCGGGTCGGAGACTGGAGTCCAGGACAGTGCAGGGAGGCAGGGTGCAGAACCGGAACACGAGCAGGAACACAGGCAGGACATGAGCAGGACAACAGGCAGACGAACAGGGAAACAAGCAGTGAGATGAGCAGTGACGAGCAGTCGATCTGGCCAGAGTGCTGGGTTCTGGCTCCTCTTATGCTGCGTTCACACCGGTGCGTCAAAAACGCGCTGAACGCCTCTATTTAGACGCGTGTGCATTTGAGGGCAGACGCTTTGGAAGCGCGTGCAAGACGCGAGTCCAGAGAGCGCGTCTAGAGCGTTGAGTGTTTTCCTGCTCCTTTTGTGCACAATGACAGACCATGTTGAGAGAACAGCTTTGGTGTATTTACTAAACAAAAGTCATCAGCAGAGTCGATCGGCTCGGCGGCGGCGTGTCTGGGTTCACGACATACTTCAGAGGCGTTCGGAGTTTTGGCGAGTTTCATTACTTGCTCCAGGAGCTCCGCCGGGATGATCAGCGCTTCCAGCGGTATTTCTGTGTGACCCAGGCCCAGTTCGATGACCTGCTGTCCCGCATTGGTGCGGATAACGTCCCTGTCCCCTGTCCCTGTCACTGTTTGTGTTTGTGACTCCAGCGCTTCCGAATGACGTCGCTCTGTCACTGGAGCGTGGTCTCTGATTGGTTGACACGCGCGTCGACCGCCTCAAAAGTTCAACCAAGTTGAACTTTCGAGGCGTTCAACGCTAGTACGCTTGGGCGTCTGAACGCGTAGACGCATGGAAGCTCAAGACGCGCCGCGCTAACGCCACATTCGCGCCGCCTTGACGCTTGAAAACGCGCCGCAAAAACGCTGCGTCACCAAGACGCGCGTCCACCATAGACTTTGAATGGGAGCTTGACGCATCTGACGCCGCGGTGTGAACGCAGCATTATTCAGTTCAGGTGGTGTTGATTGCACTGATGGAGTCCAGGTGTGCGTAGGAGGAGCCAGGACTCCTCCCAGCTCCAGGCTCAGACAGGTGAGGGAGGGGCAGGGCACACACATGAGGAAGGAGCAGGCAGGGATCATGACAGACTTTTATTTGAACAAAAAAGACAACGGGATTTTAAAGAGATCAGGAATCTAACTGCAAACTGCAGAGAGCAGGAATCTAACCCACAACCTGCAGAGAGATCAGGAATCTACCACACACCCTCTGCTGCTGTTTTCAGGGCTGTGGTGATGCCGATCGCTCATGAGTTTGGTCCAGACCTGGTTCTCGTTTCTTGTGGATTCGACGCCGTCGAGGGAAATCCAGACGAGCTTGGAGGATATAAAGTCACGGCCAAATGTGAGAACTTTAAACACTTTAAACATTTTAAACACTTTAAACATTTAAACATTTTAAACACTTTACACAAATTATTATACTGAGGGATGCACTCATACGATACTGGTATTAGATATCAGCTCCAGCTATAGGTCTAGATATCGGTCCGGTCGATATCCTGGTATCAGTGACGTGCGGTGAGGTTCGTGGCTGGTGAGGCACTGATGTCGTCACAGTCAGATTCACAAACATATAAACAGGTACAGGTGTACAGATGTACAGGTGTCAGTACATCTGGCCCCGGGACAGTTTCTCTCCCAGTGACTTGGAGCCAGAATAAAAAAGAATAAAAGTTCTGAAGTCCGTATGAAATAGCTCCAATAGTATGAAATAAAAAGCTGGTTTTGTATTGTTTTTATCCTTCTTCTGGTGCTCCAATTTTCAATGGATTGAAGTCATTACATTTTTTACCATTTCGTACCACTCTGTTTGAAAAGAGCGAGTCTTTCGTCCCGTCGTCTAGATCAAACCCTTTAGCTCCTTTAGCGTCGGTCTTCTTTAAGTATAACCTCCTGCTTCGACCGAAAGTCCAGTTTAGAAAACTGCTTGAGCTTTAATATGTAATCTTCCTTCATTTAAAAAGTAGGGCCAGACATGAAGAAAAAAGTGAACGGATTGCTAAACTTGATTTGCTAACTCTAAATTGTAGCTTGCTGTCACTATTCTGCGGCCACTATTCTGTGGCCCCTATTCTGCGGGAGTTACAAGAATCCCTGGGCTCACCATGAGGCCAGGTAACTATGTGCCTCACCCGGCGCCTTTTCACAGCCGCTTAAAGCAGCAGCTATCACTGCTGAGCTACAGCACAGTCAGCCCATGTGAGGCACAAACGGCTGGTGCCTCTCCGCACGTCTCTTCAGTATTTCAACGGTAAATGTAAAAATTTAGCGATTTTGAATAAAAAAAGAACTAAAATTGCAAAGTTAAATAGAAAATAACTTAATAGTGCTGATCATTGGATAAATATAACCATTTCATTTCTCTGTGACGTCGAGTGTTTTGAATGTTCTGGACCATTGCCCCAATGAAGGTTAAAATGGTTAAAGAAAAGCAGAAAGCGCCATGGAGGAATGATGACTCGGCCAGGGCACAGAAAAGGGAGGAGGGCCGAGCGGGAATGGCGCAAGTCAAAGCTCCAGGTTCATTATGAGGTACAACCACACTTTATGTAGAACAAGGCAGAGGTATTTTTCTGACATTGGAAGTTGCAGTAACAATTCTCATGTCCTATTTGCAACAGTAAACAGATTAACAAACCCTCCAGCCTCGCTGCCGTTAGAACTAATCTCCATCTAATTGCAATGAGTTTGCAGTATTATTTAATGACAAGGTTCAGGCCATTAAAAATGCCATCAATCCCACGAAGCAAATAACATCCCTGCAGTCACCTAGACACTTAGCGCTGATTCACTTTGCACCTGTAACTGACAAAACTGTCCAAGAGATTGTCACCAGTCTAAGTTCATCTACATGCTGCCTTGATGTGTTACCCACTAAATTTCTAAAGTCTGTGCTCAACAGTTTGCTATCACCACTTGCTTGCATAGTTAACTTTAGTCACTTCAATCTGGAACATTCCCAAGAGCTTTGAAAACTGCTTGAAAACAGATCTATGTCTCACTGCAGCAGGTGAATATGGACCAGTGGATTCACTCTGCCACTGCATCCAACAGCATCAGTGTGTGGATGAAAACAACTTTCTCCAACTAAACTCAGACAAGACTCAAAAGTCATAGTTGTTGGTCCACAGAAACATAGAGAAAGTGTCAACAGTCACCTCCAGTCTCTCTCTCTAAAACCTTCAAATCAGGCTAGAAATGTAGAGGTAATAATGGACTCAGACTTAAACTTTAACAGCCACATCAAATCAATAACATCTGCAGCTTTTTACCATCTAAAAAACATTGCAAAAATCAAAGGTAAACTGTCAAAGCCAGACTTAGAGAGACTTATCTATGCTTTTGTCTCCAGTAGGTTAGACTACTGTATTGGCCTGCTCACTGGCCTCTCCAAACGAGCCTTAAGACAGAACAGTACATTCAAAACACTGCTGCTCGGGTCCTGACCAGAACCAGGAAGTACGGGCACATAAGTCCTGTGCTCAGGTCTCTGCACTGGCTTCCTGTAGGTCAAAGAATAGACTTTAAAGCAGCTCTGCTTGTGAATAAGTCTCTTCATAGCTTAGGTCCAAAGTACATCTCTGACATGTTAGTGCCACATGAACCATCTCACACTCTAAGGACTTCAGGGACCGGCCTCCTGCTGGTGCCCAGAGTCAGGACTAAACATGGTCCATTTCAGTTTTATGCAGCTAAAACCTGGAACAGTCTTCCTGAAGATGTGAGACAGGCCTCAACTTTGACAATGTTTAAATCCAGGCTCAAAACAGTTTTGTTTATCTGTGCATATGACTGAAAGGTTTTTATTCTGTCTCTTTTGTTTTAATGTTTTAATGTAAATTTTATGATTTCATTGTCTTTCTTATTCTGTAAAGCACTTTAAATTAACTTGTGTATGAATTGTGCTATACAAATAAAATTGCCTTGCCTTGCCTTCATTTATTTTTTCTCTATGATGCCTCCCATGACTGCACCTCACTGCTGGTGTATCAGATGAATCGTTTAAACTGAAATAATCAGATTCTTTTTATTAAACCCAGAAAGTCAAAGATGTTTGAAGTTTGATTCTGTCATTACCTCAGACTCAGAGTCCAGCTGTGAACCACACGCATCAGATTTATTTTAGGTTTTTATCTTTATTTTAAGAAAATTAAAGCTGGTTTGGAGTCTCTGGTATTGGTTGGTATCAGAGATCGGCCGATACTTAAACTCGCAGCCGATACTTAAACTCGCAGTATCAGAATCTGTATCGGTGCCTCTCTGGCTAAAACGGGGGGATTCTGCCTGTTTGATTCTAACAGATACATGCTTAATATCTTCAGCATAATTTAAAAACTACAGGCACATGAGCCAGCAGAGGGTCGAAGGCCTGCATCTGCTGAAGGGTCAAAGAGTGAAACATCGAGGAGTGAAGCATCGAAGAGTGAAACATCCAACAGAGAAACATCCAAAAGTGAAGCATTGAAGAGTGAAACATCTAAGAGTGAAACATCAAAGTGTGAAGCATTGAGGAGTGAAGCATCAAAGTGTGAAGCATCGAAGAGTGAAACATCAAAAAGTGAAACATCAAAGAGAGAAACATCGAAGAGTGAGACATCGAAGAGTGAAACATCGAAGAGTGAAACATCGAAGAGTGAAGCATCGAAGAGTAAAACATCAAAGAGTGAAACATCGAAGAGTGAAACATCGAAGAGAGAGCCATTGAAGAGTGAAACATCGAAGAGTGAAGAATTGGAGAACCATCGAAGAGTGAAACATCTAAAAGTGAAACATCTAAAAGTGAAACATCTAAGAGTAATACATCGAAGAGTGAAGCATCGAAGAGAGAAACATTGAAAAGAGAAGCATTGAAGAGTGAAACATCTAAGACTGAAACATCTAAGAGTGAAGCATCGAAGAGTGAAACATCAAAGAGTGAAGCATCGAAGAGTGAAGCACTGAAGAATGAAACATCGAAGAGAGAAACATCGAAGAATGAAGCATCAAAGAGTAAAACATCAAAGAGACTACAGTCTGCTGTACATCTCTATCTCAAAGACACTAACCACTCCTTTGAAGAATGAAACATCAAAGAGAGAAACATCGAAGAGAGAAGCATCATCGAGCTAAAAACACAAACTGTCCAGTTTGTGTTTGACTCAAAACTCTGAGCTTTACTTAGAGCCAAACAGTGAGACACGGAGCCACAGACACATCACAGCAAGAAGGTTCTGGGTTCCTACTCCCAGGTGTCTCTGTAGTTTGCATGTTCTCCCCATGTCACAGGGAGAACAACAGGTCAGATCCCCCACCTGAAGATCTGGGTTTTCCGACACATTTAACCCAGAGACACTGAAGCTTGGGTCAAATGCAGAGGGTGAACGTTCCTCTGACGATGGACAAAAAGCTTTAACCCTGGACTTCTCCCCAGGTTTCTGACCTGTCAGCTCATGTGTCTGGACTTGTCTCTCAGGTTTCAGGTTCCTGACCCATCAGCTCATGTCTCTGGACTTGTCCCTCAGGTTTTGGGTTCCTGACCCATCAGCTCATGTCTCTGGACTTGTGTCTCAGGTTTCGGATTCCTGACCTGTCAGCTCATGTCTCTGGACTTGTCTCTCAGGTTTCGGTTTCCTGACCTGTCAGCTCATGTCTCTGGACTTGTCTCTCAGGTTTCGGTTTCCTGACCTGTCAGCTCATGTCTCTGGACTTGTCTCTCAGGTTTCAGGTTCCTGACCCATCAGCTCATGTCTCGGACTTGTCTCTCAGGTTTCAGGTTCCTGACCTGTCAGCTCATGTCTCGGACTTGTCTCTCAGGTTTCGGTTTCCTGACCTGTCAGCTCATGTCTCTGGACTTGTCTCTCAGGTTTCAGGTTCCTGACCCATCAGCTCATGTCTCGGACTTGTCTCTCAGGTTTCAGGTTCCTGACCTGTCAGCTCATGTCTCGGACTTGTCTCTCAGGTTGCGGGTTCCTGACCCATCAGCTCATGTCTCTGGACTTGTCTCTCAGGTTTCGGGTTCCTGACCTGTCAGCTCATGTCTCTGGACTTTTCCCTCAGGTTTTGGGTTCCTGACCCATCAGCTCATGTCTCTGGACTTGTCCCTCAGGTTTTGGGTTCCTGACCCATCAGCTCATGTCTCTGGACTTGTCCCTCAGGTTTTGGGTTCCTGACCCATCAGCTCATGTCTCTGGACTTGTCCCTCAGGTTTTGGGTTCCTGACCCATCAGCTCATGTCTCTGGACTTGTCCCTCAGGTTTTGGGTTCCTGACCCATCAGCTCATGTCTCTGGACTTGTCTCTCAGGTTTCGGGTTCCTGACCCGTCAGCTCATGTCTCTGGCCGGAGGTCGAGTGGTTCTGGTCCTGGAGGGAGGTCATGACCTCACAGCCCTGAGTGACTCTGCACAAGAGTGTGTGAGTGCCCTGCTGGGACGAGAGGTACAGAAACAGGACTGAAACCGGACTGAAACATGATGGAAACAGGACTTAACCAAGACTGAACCAGAACTGAAACAGGACTAAACCAGGCCTAAACCAGGTCCAAACCATTACTAAACCAGGACTAAACCAGGAATAAACCACCTCCTCACAAGGACTAAACCAGGACTAAACCAGGACTAAACCAGAACTTAACCAGAACTTAACCAGGACTAAACCAGGACTAAACCAGGACTAAACCAGGACTAAATCAGGTCTAAACCAGGACTAAACCAGGACTAAACCAGGGCTAAACCAGGACTAAACCAAGTCTAAACCAGGACTAAGCCAGGACTAAACCAGGACTAAACTGGGTCTAAACCAGTACTTATCCAGGTCCAAACCAGAACTAAACCAGGTCTAAACCAGGTCTAAACGAGGACTAAACCAGAACTAAACCAGGACTAAAACAGGTCTAACCCAGGACTAGACAAGGACTTATCCGGGACTTAACCAGGTCTAAACCAGGACTAAACCAGGTCTAAGAGAGAGGTACTGACACAGGACTGAAACCGGACTGAAACATGATGGAAACAGCACTGAACCAAGACTGAACCAGAACTTAACCAGGACAAAACCAGGTCCACACAAGGACTAAACCAGGACTAAACCAGGACTAAACCACCTCCACACAAGGACTAAACCAAGACTAAATCAGGTCTAAACCAGGTCTAAACCAGGACTAAGCCAGGACTAAACCAGGGCTAAACCAGGTCTAAACCAGGACTAAGCCAGGACTAAACCAGGACTAAACCGGGTCTAAACCAGGACTAAGCCAGGACTAAACCAGGACTAAACCAGGACTTATCCAGGAGTTAACCAGGTCTAAACCAGGACTAAACCAGGACTAAACCAGGTCTAAGAGAGAGGTACTGAACCAGAACTGAAACAGGACTAAACCAGGACTAAAGCATGACTAAACCAGGACTAAACCAGGACTAAACCAGGTCTAAACCAGGTTTAAACCAGAACTTAACCAGAACAAAACCAGGTCCACACAAGGACTAAACCAGGACTAAACCAGGACTAAACCAGTACTAAACCAGTACTAAACCAGGTCTAAACCAGAACTTAACCAGGACAAAACCAGGTCCACGCAAGGTCTAAACCAGGACTAAACTAAGACTAAACCAGGACTAAACCAGGACTAAACCTGGACTAAATCAGGTCTAAACCAGGACTAAACCAGGGGTAAACCAGGTCTAAACCAAGACTAAACCAGGACTAAACCAGGACTAAACCAGGACTAAACCGGGTCTAAACCAGTACTAAACCAGGTCCAAACCAGAACTAAACCAGGTCTAAACCAGGTCTATACCAGGACTAAAGCAGGACTAAAGCAGGACTAAAGCAGGACTAAACCAGGACTAAACCAGGGGTAAACCAGGTCTAAACCAAGACTAAACCAGGACTAAACCTGGACTAAACCAGGTCTAAGCCAGGTCTAAACCAGGTCTAAACCAGGACTAAACCAGGACTAAACCAGGACTAAACCAGGTCTAAAGCAGGACTAAACCAGGACTAAATCAGGTCTAAAGCAGGACTAAACCAGGACTAACATATCTGACCTGTCCACTTGTTCTTACCTCCTGTGTCCTGTAGGTGGAGCCTCTGTCGTCCTGTGTCCTGGAGCAGAGGCCGTGTGCAAACGCCGTCCGCTCTCTGCACGCCGTCCTACAGGCGCAAGGTCAGAACTGCACCCCAATTAATCTTAACGATCCGACGTACATGACTCCTCCCCCTCTCTTCACAGGTGAATACTGGCGTAGCGTACGTGACTCCTCCCCCTCACTCTCGTACTTGGAGGCTCAGCGGTCCAGGCTTCGTAGAGACGTTGATTGTGACGCAGTCAGAGCGATCGCCACTCTGTCGGTGACTGCGCCACACTCAGAGAGGTACATGTTTTTTACAGTTAATAATACCCATTTCATAAAGTCTGATTTGATAAAAGCGACGTCATAAAATACATTTCACATTTTAGAATTTGTTCTAAACTTTTGATCTAAAGAGAAAATATTCTGCTTTTTTATGCGTTTAAGTTTTTTGAGATTTTACTCACATTGGAACAGCGCCCCCTCGTGGCCTCAGAGCTGTGTTCTGATTGGCTGTCGTGTCCTGCATTTTAGGCTTGAGAAAAATTCTGTTTTTACCTACTTCCTATCCCCACCCACTTGCAATTATCAGATTAAAGTGAAGTGTCAAAACAACAAAACAAAACAAACAGAACAAGAAGCAAACGGACCTGATTCTGATGTTAAAGAGGAAGTATTATTAAAGAGGAAGTATTACACCTCTGTGGGGTATTAAAAAGGAAGTAATACACCTCTGTGGGGTATTAAAGAGGAAGTAATACACTTCTGTGGGTATTAAAGAGGAAGTAATACACCTCTGTGGGTATTAAAGAGGGGGTATTTACTTCTATGGGATGTCCCATGTTCTAATGGTGTTCCTCGTCAAAAACACATTTGAAGAGGTTTTATATGTCATCCATGTTTGAGAAATATAGAGATCTCTCCTGAGCCCTATTCAAACTCTCCTTACAGTACAAGCGCCCACAAGTCTACATCACCCATGTACGAGGCTCAGCCTACAAGTCTACATCACCCATGTTCTACACGACAGTCCTCCATAAATATACAAAAACATGATACAAACTTTACACTACGACTTCACAAACCTGATGTGATGTGCAATAGTTTCATTAGTGGGATGCAGCTGATTGTGATGTGATAGTGCTCTGAAGGGGGAGGGACTTGGCACAGAGAGCAAAGGTAAACGTGAAAAACAAAAGTGAAACATGTAAAACATGTTAATACTTTGTTTTGGGCGAATATGGTATTTTCAAAAAAATAAAAGGAAACATGGAGATTTAAATATGTTACAGTTAATACCCCATAGAAGTAAATAACCCCTCTTTAATACTGCATAGAAGTAAATACTGCTTTAATACTGCATAGAAGTAAATACCTCCTCTTTAATACCTCATTTGTTGTTTTTTAGGAGACCTGACTCGGGAGAAGAATCCATGTGAAGGATGTCCTCATGACCTTTGACCTCTGAGCTCTGAGCTCACTGTATAAACTGTATTTTCTTGGATAAAACTGGATTTTTGAAGGACGTTTTTTTTTTTTACAACGGAACAAAACAACTTATTTGATGAAGCACAGACAATCATCTCTCGACCAATCAGAGGCGAGCAGCCTTGAGAGGTCAAACTTTACCTCCACATAGGGCCCAGGAGCAGACGTATCCGGCGGCCATCTTTCATGATGTAATCTCTGTGCATCTGAGCGGGATCTGTGAAGGATATGACCCAAAAACCAGGACTAAACCAGGTCCAAACCGGGTCTAAACCAGGATTAAACCAGGATTAAACCGGGACAAAACCAGGACCAAACCAGAACTAAATCAGGACTAAACCCGGGACCAAACCAGGACCAAACCAGGACTAAACCAAGTCTAAACCAGGACCAAACCAGGACCAAACCAGGACCAAACCAGGACCAAACCAGGACTAAACCAGGACTAAACCAGGACTAAACCAGGTCTAAACCAGGTCTAAAGCCGGTCTAAACCAGGACCAAACCGGGTCCAAACCGGGTCCAAACCAGGACTAAACCAGGTCTAAACCAGGACGGTCTAAACCAGGACTAAACGGGTCCAAAGGTCTAAACCAACTAAACCAGGACCAAACCAGGACTAAACCAGGTCTAAACCAGGTCTAAAGCCGGTCTAAACCAGGACTAAACCAGGACTAA
This sequence comes from Periophthalmus modestus, assembly GCA_019594935.1. NCBI lineage: Eukaryota > Metazoa > Chordata > Actinopteri > Gobiiformes > Gobiidae > Periophthalmus > Periophthalmus modestus. Next base: position 1,640,578 of record JAIEZT010000013.1, on the reverse strand, counting down.
ACCAGGACTAAACTAGGACTAAACCAGGTCTAAAGCCGGTCTAAACCAGGACTAAACCAGGATTAAACCGGGACAAAACCAGGACCAAACCAGAACTAAATCAGGACTAAACCCGGGACCAAACTAGGACCAAACCAGGACTAAACCAAGTCTAAACCAGGACCAAACCAGGACCAAACCAGGACCAAACCAGGACTAAACCAGGACTAAACCAGGACTAAACCAGGTCTAAACCAGGTCTAAAGCCGGTCTAAACCAGGACCAAACCGGGTCCAAACCGGGTCTAAACCAGGACTAAACCAGGACTAAACCAGGACTAAACCAGGACAAAACCAGGACCAAACCAGGACTAAACCAGGTCTAAAGCCGGTCTAAACCAGGACTAAACCAGGACTAAACCAGAACTAAACTAGGACTAAACCAGGTCTAAAGCCGGTCTAAACCAGGACTAAACCAGGACTAAACCAGGATTAAAGCAGGACTAACCTGGGTCTAAACTGGGTCTAAACCGGGTCTAAACCAGGACTAAACCAGGACTTAGTTGATGTCTGAGGTAACGTTCTATATTTTGATGCATATTTCTGCTCAAATTCTCACAACAGTTTGAATGTTTCATCCGTGTCATTATCAGAGTCCGGCCCTTTTATATCTCTATGTTTCTCTGTGTTTCTGTGTGTTTTTCTCTGTGTTTCTCTCTCTGTTTCTCTGTGTTTCTGTGTTTCTCTGTGTTTTTCTCTGTGTTTCTCTATGTTTCTCTGTGTTTTGCTCTCTGATTCTCCGTGTTTCTCTCTGTGCTTCTCTCTGTGTTTCTCTGTGTCTCTCTGTGGTTCTCTCTGTGTTTCTCTCTGTGATTATCTGTGTTTCTCTATGTGTTTCTCTGTGTTTCTCTCTTTGTTTCTCTGTGTCTCTCTGTGGTTCTCTGTGTTTCTCTCTGTGGTTCTCTGTGTGTTTCCCTGTGTTTCTGTGTTTCTCTGTTTTTCTGTGCTTCTCTCATTGTTTCTCTGTGTTTCTCTGTGTTTTGCTCTGATTCTCCGTGTTTCTCTCTGTGTTTCTCTGTGTCTCTCTGTGGTTCGCTGTGTTTCTCTCTGTGGTTCTCTGTGCTTCTCTCTGTGTTTCTCTGTTTTTCTCTGTGTTTCTCTGTATGTTTCCCTGTGTTTCTGTGTTTCTCTGTTTTTCTGTGCTTCTCTCATTGTTTCTCTGTGTTTCTCTGTGTTTTGCTCTGATTCTCCGTGTTTCTCTCTGTGTTTCTCTGTGTCTCTCTGTGTGTCTCTCTGTGTTTCTCTGTATGTTTCCCTGTGTTTCTCTGTTTCTGTGTTTTTCTGTTTTTCTCTCTGTTTTTCTCTTTGTTTCTCTGTGTTTCTGTCTGTCTTTCTTTCTGTATGTCTCTCTGTGTTTCTTTGTGTTTCTCTCTGTTTTTCTCTCTCTGTGTGTGTTTCTTTGTTTCTCTGTTTTTCTCTCTGTCTCTCTGTCGATGTTTCGATGTTTCGATGTTTCTCTGTGTTTCGCTCTGTTTCTCTGTTTCTTTGTGTTTCTCTCTGTGTTTCTCTCTCTGTTTCCCTCTGTGCTTCTCTTTGTATTTCTTTCTCTGTTTCCCTCTGTGTTTCGCTGTGTTTCTCTGTATGTCTCTGTGTTTCTCTCTATGGTTCTCTCTGTTTCTCTCTCGTGTTTCTATGTGTTTCTCTCTGTGTTTCTCATTGTGTTTCTCTCCGTGTCTATCTGTGCTTCTCTGTGTTTCTCTCTGTGTTTTTCTGTTTCTCTGTGTTTCTCCCTGTGTTTTTCTCTGTTTCTCCGTGTTTCTGTCTGTCTTTCTTTCTGTATTTCTCTCTGTTTCTCTCTGTGTTTCTTTGTGTTTCTCTGTGTTTTTCTTTGTGTCTCTCTCTGTGTTTCCCTCTGTGTTTCTCTGTGTTTCTCTTTGTTTCTCTGTTTCTCTGTGTTTCTTTGTGTTTCTCTCTGTGTTTATCTCTGTGGTTTTCTGTGTTTCTCTCTGTGTTTTTCTTTTTCTCTGTGTTTGTTTCTGTGTTTCTCTCCATGTTTCTCTGTGTTTCTTTGTGTTTCTCTCTGTGTTTCTGTTTCTCTGTGTTTCTCTCTGTGTTTCTGTTTCTCTGTGTTTCTCTCTGTGTTTCTGTTTCTCTCTGTGTTTCTCTTAGTGTTTCTCTATGTTTCTCTCTGTGTTTCTCTGTGTTTCTCTCGACTTGAGCTCGGAGGAAGAAAACATCTTAAAAGGATTCAGAAAATATGGCGGCATTTAGAAATATACAAAACACGTGTTAGTGCGACGGCTTCAGGCCCCACCCACAGCCATGGCCACAGATGAAACTTGACTCTGAAGGACACAGCCGCTCGCCGCTGCAAGTGGTAGAGTTGTAGAGTGGTTAGCCTTCTTAGTTTTCTATTTTATTTGTAAAGGGACAGTTCATCTGCAACTTCATGTCCAACTGTGGAGTTTGAATGTTCTGCCTGTGTCTGAGTCAAACCAAAACATCTCAAATCCTCCAGGAACACGACCTCTGTAGTCCTACTGCAGTCCTACTGCAGTTCTACTGAAGTCCCACTGTAATCCTTCTGTAGTCCTGCTCTAGTCCTACTGTAGTCCTACTGCAGTTCTACTGAAGTCCCACTGTAATCCTTCTGTAGTCCTGCTCTAGTTCTACTGCAGTCCTACTGTAGTCCTACTGTAGCCCTACTGTAGATCTACTCTAGTCCTACTGCAGTCCTACTGTAGTTCTACTGTTCGATGACTTGGTCTAGTCTTGGTCTAGTCCTGGTCCAGTCTTGGTCTCGTTCTGGTCCAGTTCTGGTTTAGTTCTGGTCCGGTCCTGGTCCAACCCTGGTCTCATCCGGTCCAGTCCTGGTCCAGTCCTGGTCCAGTCCTGGTCCAGTCCTGGTCCGGTCCTTGTGAACAGAACAATAGTGTGTTATTGATGCTGTACACATGGACCCGGGTTTAGTCCGGTCTTGATCAGGACCACATGGGACTCCCGGACTGGCACAGACCCGCACTCGGACTTCAAAGATCCTGGAAAAGTCTGGATCCTTTTGGGTCTGGACCGAGGTCTGGACGGAGTTTGGACCCAGGGCAGCACAGACGGCTCCTTTGAACTGCTCTTTCATGTTCAGCCGTCGTCACGGTGATAAAGAAGATTTTTATAATTCGATTTGTGAGATTTCTGTCTTGTGTTGAGACGAGGTAGCGGATTCTGTTTTTGGGAAGATGTGAAAATACTGGTTTAGTGCTGGTTTAGTCCTAGTTTGGTTGTAGTTTGGACCCGGTTAAGTCCTGGTCTAGACCTAGTTCAGTCCTGATCTCATCCTGGTTTAATCCTGGTTTAGACCTGGTTTACTCCTGGTTTAGTCCAGGTTTAGTCCTGGTGTAGACCTGATTTAGTCCTGGTTTAGTCCTGGTTTAGTCCTGGTTTAGTCCTGGTTTAGTCCTGATTTAGACCTGGTTTAGTCCTGGTTTAGTCCAGGTTTAGTCCTGGTTTAGACCTGGTTTAGTCCTGGTTTAGTCCTGGTTTAGACCTGGTTTAGACCTGGTTTAGTCCATGTTTAGACCTTGTTTAGACCTGGTTTAGTCCTAGTTTAGTCCTAGTTTAGTCCAGGTTTCAACCTGGTTTCGACCTGGTTTCGACCTGGTTTCGACCTGGTTTAGTCCTGGTTTATTCCTGGTTTAGTCCTGGTTTAGTTCTGGTTTAGACCTGATTTAGACCTGGTGTAGACCTGGTTTAGTCCTGGTTTAGACCTGGTTTAGTCCTGGTTTAGACCTGGTTTAGACCTGGTTTAGTCCTGGTTTAGACCTGGTTTAGTCCTGGTTTAGTCCTGGTTTAGTCCTGGTTTAGTCCTGGTTTAGACCTGGTTTAGACCTGGTTTAGTCCTGGTTAGGTCCAGGTTTAGTCCTGGTTTAGACCTGGTTTAGTCCTGGTTTAGACCTGGTTTAGACCTGGTTTAGTCCTGGTTTAGACCTTAGTCCTGGGTTTAGTCCTGGTTTAGTCCTGGTTTAGACCTGGTTTAGACCTGGTTTAGTCCTGGTTAGGTCCAGGTTTAGTCCTGGTTTAGACCTGGTTTAGTCCTGGTTTAGACCTGGTTTAGACCTGGTTTAGTCCTGGTTTAGACCTGGTTTAGACCTGGTTTAGACCTGGTTTAGTCCTGGTTTAGTCCTGGTTTAGTCCTGGTTTAGACCTGGTTTAGACCTGGTTTAGTCCTGGTTTAGTCCAGGTTTAGTCCTGATTTAGACCTGGTTTAGTCCTGTTCTTTCTTTCTTTCTTTCTTTTTTTCTGTCTTGTGCTGCAGCAGATTCTTGTTTTGTGATGAAGAGTTTCAGACGTCGTCCGGATCTTCTTCGTTCACGTCATGTGTGATATTCATGTTCATATGTAAAGGTTTATTATGGTGTTTTTCTGATGACGAAAACACCATCTTCTCTCCATGGAGATGTTGAAGTAAGAAGTTGTCTTTATTGTGGTACAAACGTTAAAAAAAATGTGATGCTCTAGTGCAGTGTTTCTTAATTATTTTCTGTTATGCCCTGCTATGAAGAAGAAAAGCATTCGCGCCCCCCTTCTCTCCACTGGGGGTTATATAATGAAAATCCACATAAATACATTAGATATATCTATGGGCAAGGTTATTTGCGTGTCATGAGGAGCTGGCAACAATCACTTTGGAGAAAATGCTGTCGCTGTTTTTGTGTGGCCCGGTAGAAAATGTGTAACGGACCGGTACCGGTCCCTGGCCCGGTGGTTGGGGACCACTGGCCTAGAGCTAATACTCACACTCTAATAGTGAGAGCGCAACTGCCACCTACTGTAGTGGATGTGCAATTATACTTTATTCTAGTACGGCAAATGAAAAGCATGTTCCCCGGGGTTATTTGTGCCCCCCAAGGGGGGCGGGCCCCACTATTTGAGAAACACTGCTCTAGTGTGATGTGCAGCTGTCCATAGGGGGTGCCAATAGCATGCGACGCTTTGTTTTGATGACGTTTGTAGCCTTGTACAAACCTTTACAAGGCTCCACCCACAAGCCTACATCACACATGTACAAGGCTCTGCCCACAAGCCTACATCACCCATGTACAAGGCTCCGCCCACAAGTCTACTTTACCCATGCACCACACGACAATCCCTCATAAATATACAAAAAATATGATACAAACTTTACACTATGGCATGACAAACCTGATGTGATGTGCAGTAGTTTCATTGGTGGGATGCAGCTGATTGCTCTTTGTGCTGGGTCCCTCCTCCTTCAGAGCACTATCACAACACAAAGAGAGGAGGGACTCACAGCGTCAAAAACGAAAGTGAAACCCATAGAAGTCAAATACCCCCTTGTTAATTTGTTCATTATTATCTAAGTCTTGGTTCATGTTTAATTAAGGATAATTTAATTTAATTTAAGTTTATTACAAAGTTTTACTTATCGTCCTTTGATCAAAAGGGTCAGACATTTAAGATTTCCCATGACGCATTTGGCACTTACAGGATTTTAATCTGAAAGCAAAATGAAATGCACAAAAACATGTTGTTTCTGTGGTAAATCTGTACTAGTACTTTTATTAATAACTGTACTAAATGTAATGTTGTAATGACGCCTGTGTCTGTCCTGAGCCTCATGAAGCAGCTCTACTGAAACATGCACTTAAACTGAAACTTAAACTCAAACTGGATTTTTACTTAATGAATATTATTTTGTAGAGCTGACTTTGTTTTTTCATGATGTTTTTATGATGTTTTTTCATGTTTTTATGATGATTTTCATTACTGTGCCATAATAAAAAAATATATATATTTTTAATTTGAGTGTGGTGGAGTCATTTTATTAAAGCTATTTCACTTTTAAAACCTGACCTTTGATCTGACCTGAACCATCCATCCATTTTTTCCCTCAATGTCATCAGAGATGTGTCGCTTTGTCACACCCGAGGAGCTTTAACCACCTCAGTGCCTTCAGTCAGGTCCAGAGTCCGCCTCCAGGTCCCCAGTTTCTGCTTCCTCCTCTGAAGATGTGACAGTGGGGTTGAGGAGATTCTCAAAGTATTCCTTCCACCGTGCAACAACATCCCCAGTCGAGGTCAACCGCCTGCACTGTAAACAGTCTTGGTGAAGCACTGCTTCTCCCTCCTGAGGCGTTGGACAGTTGGACAGCCAGAATCTCTTTGAGGCTGTCCAATAGTCCTCCTCCATGGTCTCCCCGAACTCCCCCCAACCCAGAATTTTTGCCTCGGTGACCACGTTATCCGCGGCACATTTGGCCCGTCAGTACTCATCAGTACTCGTCAGCTGCCTGAGGAGTCCCACGAGCCAACAAGGCTCGATAGGACTCCTTCTTCAGCCTGATGGCGTCTCTTACTTCCGGTGTCCGCAAATGGGTTCAGGATTTGCTGCCACGACAAGCACCACAGACAGACAGAGACAACCTCAGCTACATTAGAGGTGGAGAACATTGCGCACTCGAAATCCATGTCCCCAGCCTTTCCCCGGGATCAGGGAGAAGCTCTCCCAGAGGTGTAAGTTAAAGATCCCCCTAACAGAGGGCTCCACCAGACGTTCTAAACAGACCATCACGATACGCTTGGGCCTGCCAGTCTGTCCAGTTTCCTCCTCCGCCAGCGGATCCAAATCACCAGCAGGTGGTGATCAGTTGACAGCTCTGCCCCTCTCTTCACTCGAGTGTTCAAGACACGCGGCCGGAGGTCAGATGACACAACAACAAAGTCGATCATCGACCTCCGACCCAGGGTGTCCTGGTGCAATGTGCACTGATGGACACCCTTGTGCTCGAACATGGTGTTTGTTTTGCCCAATAACAGACCACTGCTCAGGTTCAGATCAGGGAAGCCATTCTTTCTAATCACGCCCCTCTAGGTGTCACTGTCGTTGCCATTGGCTTGAAGTCCCCCAGTAGAACAACGGAGTCCCCGGTCGGTGCACTGTCTAGTACTCCTCCCAAGGGCTCCCAGATACTCTGCACTGCTGTTTGCCCCATAGGCCGACAAAACAGTGAGAGACCTGTCCCCAACCCAAAGGTGCAGGGACGTCACAGCCCTGCGCCTTCGGGTCGGAGATAGGTTCACCGGGGTGAACCCCAACACGCGGATCTGAGCTGTGGAGCAATAAGCCCACACCAGCTTTCCGCCTCTCTGGCAACGCCAGAGAAATGAAGAGTCCAGCCCTCTCAAGGAGTTGGGTTCCAGAGCCCAAACTGTGCGCGAAGGTGAGGCCGACTATATCTAGTCTGTAACGATCAACCTCCTTCACAAGCTCAGGCTCCTTCCCCCCAGTGAGGTGACATGTCCCCAGAGCCAGTCTCCATGTCCGGAGATCCGGTCGTCGAGGCCCCCGCCTTCGACTGCTGCCCAGATCTCTTTGCACCGGTCCCTTACGGATCCTCCCCGGATCCACAGGTAGGATGGTCCCACGTTGCTCCTTCGGCTGAGCCTGACCGGGCTGCGTGGGGTAAAGCCTGACAACCAGGTGCTCGCTCTCGAGCATCCACCCCAGGCTGGCTCCAGTGACGCCAGTCTGAGCGACATAGCTGACCTTGATCTTCTGCTTGTCATGAAAGGCTTTTGAACCGCTCTTAGTCTGACCTGTACCCCTGGACCTTTTTGTCATGAAGCCCCCAACAACACAGCTCCCAGGACCATTTGGGCTCAAACCCTCCACCACATTAAGGTGATTCAGGGAGGGACTGACCTTAACCAAGAAAAAATAAAATGTGATTTGAAGATTAGAATTACTACAACACTACTACAATAATTACTACATTTACAAAATTTGTACTGTTTGATCAAAACAATTCACTTACATTTTAATATTCTAATAGTTTAAGATCGCAGACTGTATAAAGAAGCGACTGACTGTTACGTCACCACAGTTTCAGCTCCAAATGAAGCTCATCGAGGCTGGAGCAGAGGCTAATCTGGAGCCGAGTTCTGACCACGGGTATCATAGCAACCAAAGAGCCAATCAGGAGCCAGGCTGTTGAAGGTAACCACTGTCCATCAAACCTGTTGCTAACGCTAGCAGCAGCAACCTCGGGGAAAGCTTCTGATTTGTCTGTTTTTATTATACTCAGTATAATATGGACCTTTTAAATAAAACGGAAAATAAAAGTCTGAAGATTTGCACAGAAAAGGGTTTATTGTCCACCGGAGCCGACAGTCAAATCAACAACGAAAATATCAAAACAATATCACAATATCACAATGTTTCTGTATGTTTCTGTGTGTAAGTGTGTCTATGGCAGTATTTACAGCGAGGCAGCTCTGACTCTGGTCACTTCATCAGGGACAAGCCCAATGATCCTGAAGGTGAAAATCTGCTGAAAGTCAAGACGAGGTTTGGACGTTTCAGTTCCATAATAAAATAATATCACACATGAACAGTGTTTATAGATTATATAACACATGAATACAGCGTTTATAGATTATATAACACATGAACAGTGTTTATAGATTATATAACACATGAGCACAGCGTTTATAGATTATATAACACATGAACAGTGTTTAGAGATAATATAACACAACACTGTTCATAGATTATATAACACAACACAGTGTTTAGAGATTAAATAACACATGAACAGTGTTTATAAATTATATAACACATGAACACAGTGTTTAGAGATTATATAACACATGAACAGTGTTTATAAATTATATAACACATGAACACAGCGTTTATAGATTATATAACACATGAACAGTGTTTATAAATTATATAACACATGAACACAGCGTTTATAGATTATATAACACATGAACAGTGTTTAGAGATTATATAACACAACACTGTTCATAGATTATATAACACATGAACACAGTGTTTAGAGATTAAATAACACATGAACAGTGTTTATAAATTATATAACACATGAACACAGTGTTTAGAGATTATATAACACATGAACAGTGTTTATAAATTATATAACACATGAACACAGCGTTTATAGATTAAATAACACATGAACAGTGTTTATAAATTATATAACACATGAACACAGTGTTTAGAGATTATATAACACATGAACAGTGTTTATAAATTATATAACATGAACACAGTGTTTAGAGATTATATAACACATGAACAGTGTTTATAAATTATATAACACATGAACACAGCGTTTATAGATTATATAACACATGAACAGTGTTTATAAATTATATAACACATGAACACAGCGTTTATAGATTATATAACACATGAACAGTGTTTAGAGATTATATAACACAACACTGTTCATAGATTATATAACATATGAACACAGTGTTTATAGATTATATAACACAAAAAACACTGTTTATAAATTATATAACACACACATACACTCACTGTGTTTAGTTAAAAGTCGTTTCTTTTCAAACTAAATTAACACATTTTAAATTCAAAATGGTCAAATATAAAATGTTATTGTCTCATTTTGATTTAATGATGCCCCTGTTTTTGTGATAAAATCTGCTGTGCCCCCAGTTAGCATCACACAATATTTACTACAGTGTCCCTCATGAAGTGGCCAGTCAGAGTATATATATACTCTGATTATATATATACTCTGGAGTATAAGTACACATATATATACTCTGGAGTATATGTACACACATATATACTCTGGACTACACGTATAAACACATTTATCTACAGCAGATTCAAAGATCGACACCAAAATAATAAAACATTTCTTAATCTGCAAATAAACTTTTCATTGAAACGAGTGAAAAACTCTCACCTGGTGAAAGAGGTTTGGGTTTAAAGCCCCACTGTGGAACATTTACGGCAATGGACAAAGAGACAGACATGTGTTGGCCTATTCCGGAACCATGGCAACACTTTAACCTTTTGTTGGACTGTGTTTAACGCCATAAGTGCGGAACATTCCAGGCAAAACTATGTGATTTCCATAGAGACTAACACAAGGCAAGTTATGAGTCAGGTTTGTAGAGAGGCAAGCCCTCTCAAAGTAAAGATCTTACACCCAAAATGAACCCAGTGCTTTTGTTTGGCTGAAATGTTACAGTGAGGCTTTAAATCAATGCTAGTAGAGGTATAAACATTTCTTCTGGCACATTTGTCGTGGAAAGTGGTTAAAATGTTTCAGAAAAAACATGGCAACGGTTGAGATGTCGACTGGGCACAAAATCTGACAGTGTACACAACCAAATTCACAGATGACACTGAAGGAGACGAGACGCAGCAGGGACGAGGACGCCGCGGGGACGAGGACGCCACGGGGACGAGGACGCCGCGGGGACGAGGACGCCGCGGGGACGAGGACGCCACGGGGACAAGGATGCCGCTGGGACAAGTGTGCCCCCGGGACAAGGACGCCGTTGGGATGAGGACGTCACTGGGACGAGGACGCCACAGGGACAAGAGCTCCGCCGGAACAAGGATGCCGCCAGGACGAGGACGCCGCGGGGACAGGGATGCCACCGGGACAAGGATGTGTTTCTGTTCATAAAGACTGTCTTGCTCAAGGACTCCACAACAACTTCCTGCAACAGAGGCATAGAACCACCAACCTCTGAGGTCACATCATTACAGAAATGCTTCTTCACATCAGAGTCATTTTTCACAGGTAATGTGGGGCTATTGTCACGGCAACTCAGTCCTTAAGTCAAGACTTCCACCTCCCCAGATGCTTTCTTCAGCTCCTCATCAGCCACATCCAGATAAAACACATTTGAACACGCTTTAAGCACGTTTTGAACATGAACACGTTTACCTTGTGTCTAGAGATTCAAAACACAGACGTCCTCCTGGTATTGAGTTCAGTTCTTGTCCCTGTAGTGTCTCGTCTTCTTCCAAAACACAAAAATCATCCAAATAAACTCATTGAATCTTCTGGCTCTTTCCCACAGAGCCTATGGTTAGCTTATTAGCATGTTAGCTGTAAACACATGACGTCACACTGCATCCGTGTGTGTGCGCATCTCGGAAACCATTTTGTTTTTGTCCTCTCCAGACCAGCTGTGCATCTACGAGCTCGACTTTAACTGTCCAATCACAGTCCTGCTTTAGAGTCAAGCAAAAACATCAAAGAAACATCATCCAGACTTGGTCCAGTTCAAAAAAAGAAAGAAAAATGTTCAGTTTGAGAAAATCTGGGAAAAGAAAATAAGAAAAACTGTTAAAATACAAGCATAAACACGAAAAACAAGCCTCTTTGAACAGCTGCCTCCAGATTATATCTCCACCTTCAGACCTGACCAGCATGCTAATAGCCAGTATGCTAATAGACAGTATGCTAATAGACAGTGTGCTAATAGCCAGCATGCTAATAGGTGGGAGAAGACCCATTAGGGGCCTAAGTGATTACAGTACTACTCAGGCACAGTTCACAGTTAGAGGAGCTCATTAGACTAACAAAAAGAAACTGGAAACAAACACAAACTGTAAACAATAAATGTTTCCAGTTTCATTGTCGTTAGCGCTTCCCTTCAGACCGATATAAGGCTGTGTCCAGCAGTAATCTGACTAGAACTGAAGAAGAAACTTGGACGAGAAGCCAAACGTATTCATTCCTACAACAATTTGTCCAAGTGACAAATTTGAATTTTTCTTTTACCAAAAAATAAATAGTTTTGACTAAACTGGTTTAGATCTGGTTTAGACCTGGTTTAGTACTAGTTCAGTCCTGGTTCAGTTGTGGTTTAGTCCTGGTTTAGTCCTGGTTTAGACCTGGTTTAGTTCCGGTTTAGTCTCAGATTAAACCCGGTTTAGTCCTGGTTCAGTCCTGGTTTAGTCCTGGTTTAAACCTGGTTTATCCCTGGTTCAGTCCTGGTTTAAACCTGGTTTAGACCTGGTTTAGACCTGGTTTAATCCTGGTTTAGTCCCAGTTTAGTTTTGGTTTAGTCCTGGTTAAGTCCCAGTTTAGTCCCGGTTTAGTCCCGGTTTAGTCCCGGTTTAGACCTGGTTTAGTCCTGGTTTAGACCTGGTTTAGTCCCGATTTAATCTCGGTTTAGTCCTGGTTTAATCCTGGCTTAGACCTGGTTTAGTCCCGGTTTAGTCCCGGTTTAGTCCTGGTTTAGTCCTGGTTTAGACCTGGTTTAGTCCCGATTTAATCTCGGTTTAGACCTGGTTTAGACCTGGTTTAGTCCTGGTTTAGACCTGGTTTAGTCCCGATTTAATCTCGGTTTAGTCCCGGTTTAGTCTCGGTTTAGTCCTGGTTTAGTCCTGGTTTAGTCCTGGTTTAGACCTGATTTAGTCGCGGTTTAGTTCTGGTTTGGTCCTGGTTTAGTCCAGTAGGTTCATAGTGGTCTGTGGGTGTATTCTAGTCTCTGTGTCTTATACTTGTTCAGCTCATTATCATTTAAACAGATTCAGGTTCTCTCCTGTAGGTGGGACTCATTTAGTATCGATACTTGTTTAGTATCGATGCCATTGGCGGTCCTGGTCCAGATCATGTGGGACTCTGGGACCTGGTTTAGACTGTCTCTGGTTTCAAGGCCGTGGTGCTGTGAGGACTGGACACCTGCAGGAGCTGAGCTCTGGACTCTGTCTCTGTTCTGACCTCAGACTGTGAACAAGTGACTGAGTGACATCACCACAGCTTCAGGTCTAGATGAAGCTCATCGAGGCTAGAGCAGGTGGTCTTTATGGGGCCATCATCTGCTGGTCTCTATGGCAGTGACGTGCGGTCAGGTGTGTGCCATCACAGAGAAAAATAAATGAAATTGTCATATTCATCCAATAATTTGTACTAGTTAGTAGTAGTAGCTACTTTCTATTTAACTTCGCAATTTTATTCTTTTTTTTTTTACTCAAAATCGCTGAATTTTTACGTTTACCGTTGAAATCCTGAGAAGAGACGTGTGGTGAGGCATGAATGGCCTGTGCCTCACCGCGGACTGACTTTGCTGTGGGCTCAGCTCTGCGCTCTGCTGCTTTAAGCGGCTGTGAAAAGGCGCGGGTGAGGCATGCAGTTACCCTGCCTCATGTTAGGGGGCACTCGTGAGCCCAAGGATTCTTGTAACTCAAATAGGGGCCACAAACTACAATTTAGAGTTACCAAGTCAACTTTAGCAATTCACTTTCTTCTTCTTGTCTGGCCCTACTTTTTAAATGGAAAAAGATTACATATTAAAGCTCAAGCAGTTTTCTAAACTGGACTTTTGGACGAAGCAGGAGGTTATAATTAAAGGACCGAGCCAAACGCTAAAGGAGCTAAATGGTTTGCTCCAGACGACAGGACGAAAGACTCGCTCTTTTCAAATAGAGACGTACAAAATGGTAAGAAATTTAATTCCTTAAATCCACTGAAAATTGGAGAACCAGAATAAGGATAAAAAACTACTACTACTACTATTACAACTACCACTACTACTAATAGTATTATTATTAGGCCCCGAGCCCAGGACAACGTCCCAGTGAAACTCATTAAAACTGCATCCGAAAACTCGGAAAATGGCAAAAAATCAAGTAGTAAACTCACTGCCCAACATGGCAGTGAGTGGTATCATAAATTTTATCTCGACGCGCTCTAATAGTCACAGAAGAAGAAAAAAAAAAAAAAAAAAATATATATATATATATATATATATATATATATATATATATATATATATATATATATATATATATATATATATATGTATATATATTTATAATAAATATAAAATAACGAAAAACGACTCGGTAGGGCCACCTCAAACTTTGATTTTCATTGGGCCAATGGGAGTCTGACTCGTAAAAAAGTCAACGTAAAAATATGACACTCACATGAGAAAATAGAACATGTCAGGACATGACCAAAATTATATTATGGTCTCGTACTAAAATGTACGTGAAGTCTGCCATATTGGATCAAAACCAAGAATGACAAAAGCGCACACCCGAATTCAGGACATCTCCTCGCACAGTTTTGATCACAAACACAAATTTGACCAAAACCCATTAAACCAATTTGTGATTAAAGATCATCAATTACATTTTGAATATGACTTTGGGTGTGGTCATGGTAAATTTTCAACAAAATCGCAAATTTTGCAATAATTCAAAAAAAAAAAAAATTCTCTTTCACACATTTTTTGTTGGGAAAAAGCTAATACAGTGTTTATGCACATTTGTGAGCTAACCGCAATAATATGAAAATCAAAGGACTCTCTCACAATTTGGCTCTCTAGCGCCCTCTTCAAATTTCATTTTCAAAATTCGTAGAAGACAATCGATTTGTCGTGGAATTGTGAAAAAATTCAAAGGGGCCTTATTTGTGATGGGGCACAATGTGAGAAAGTCCCATGACTGTAGCTATTATGGTTTAGGAGGAAAATAATGGTTGGAAAACGAGTTTCCCTTATTATTATTATTTTGCTCGCTGGATTGAAGCCACTTTTGACCCCCTGAACATTAACAAAAACCCAATTTTATTAGACTCCAAATTTAATATTGGCCACAAATTTTGTTTTTTGAAATCCGTACTTAAAAATATTTATATGCAACTATGTTACTGTGGTAACACAAAAAATGTGTCATTGAAATGAATGGGGTTCAGAGTACTGGACTTTGTTATAGACTAAACAGATGCTCTGCACTAATCCAACTATGACCTAAAATTCAAGGTTGGTGAAAAATTTAATATTTTCATGTGCAAAAAAATGAATGTTGCAAAATGACTCAATAGCGCCACCTCAAAAATCTAAATAAATTATGGCAATGAGAGACCTTTTTCATTGTAGACAAATGAAATTTGGTAGAACCATAGAACATATCAAGACAAGTAAAAAATTATATTATGACCCTACCCTAAACCCTACAGGAAGTCGGCCATTGTCAGTGGAACCACATTTTTTTGAAATTTTTACTCTCATATTTGAATTTTTTACGCTGTGGATTTTCATTGAAGAACCTTGCAAATTGGTCAAAATGAACTAGACCCATGTGGCATTATAGTCAACTCTTTTGAATTTTTCTAAGTCAATAAATGTGGGTGTGGCCAGCCTGTGAAAAAAAAGCAATTTTTTGAAGTATTAAATTGCATGTAACTCAAATTTGCAGTGTTCTATTTTCTAGCATGAATATACATTTTGTTCAAAATGTTGATCTGAACGCATTGATATACAGTTTACATAGCTGAGATAATCCTACAGCGCCCCCTTGAAATTGTGGATGGGACCTGAAAAAATTACTTTGTCACAAACATTTGAAATTTGGCAGGGACATCCCTAGTCCCATACTGAACAAAAAATCCAATGAGAACATATCTCTATTTGCAAGTGTGTTGACATGGCAACGTCCAACATTTCTCATTGAAATACATGGTCTTTGGTTAACTGCGATGAATAACAATTACTTTGTCATAAAGAGTTGAAATTTGTTACACATATTCCACTCATCATACTGAACAAAGAAGGCAATAAAGCGATACCTCTATTTCCAACTGTGCAGGTGTGAAAATGTCATAAATGCTCTCATTGGAATGAATGGAGTAGTTTTACTTAGTTACTGTTTATGGGGGGAGGGGCGATGTAAGCGGGAACGAGAAAACTGGAAACTGGACCAGGACTTGAACAGAAACAAAACAGGGTTTCATGATGACTAAACTGAGGCCAAAGTGTCTCAAAGGGGAATATTTATGCATCAACTTTACTGTGGTAATATTCAAATGTTCAGATTACAGAGGCAATTTTTAAATGTTAAGTTTACAGGAGCAGTATTCATATGTTAAGTTTACAGGGACAGTATTTATATGTTAAGTTTACTGTGGCAGTATTTAAATGTTTAGTTTACAGGGGCAGTATTTATATGTTAAGTTTACTGTGGCAGTATTTAAATGTTTAGTTTACAGGGGCAGTATTCAAATGTTAACTTTAAAGTTGCAATATTTAAATGTGAAGTTTACAGGGGCAGTATTTAAATGTTAAGTTTAATGTGACTTATATTTAAATGTTAAGTTTACAGGGGCAGTCTTTAAACGTTAAGTTTACAGGGGCATTATTTAAATGTTAAGTTTACAGGGGCAGTATTTAAATGTTAAGTTTACAGGGGCAGTATTTAAACGTTAAGTTTACTGTTGCAGTATTTAAAGGTAAAGTTCACTGTGGCAGTATTTAAACGTAAAATTTATTGTGGCTGTATTTAAACGTTAAGTTTACTGTGGCAGTATTTAAACGTTAAGTTTACTGTGGCAGTATTTAAATGTTAAGTTTACAGTGGCTGCATTTAAACGTTAAGGTCACGGGACAATTATTTTAATGTTAAGTTAGCAAAGGCAGTATTTATATGTTAGGTTAACTGTGGCAGTATTTAAAAGTCAAGTTTACTGTGACAGTATTTACATTTTAAGTTTACAGGGGCAGTATTTGAAAGTTAGGTTTACTGTGGCAGTATTTAAACGTTAAGTTTACGGGGTAGTATATAAATGGGAAGTTTATAATGGTAGTATTTATACGTTAAGTTTACTGTGGCAGTATTTAAATATCAAGTTTAATGTGACTTATATTTAAATGTTAAGCTTACAGGGGCAGTATTTAAACGTTAAGTTTACAGGGGCAGTATTTAAATTTTAAATTTACAGGGGCAGTATTTAAATGTTAAGTTTACAGGGGCAGTATTTAAACGTTAAATTTACAGGGGTAGTATTTAAACAGTAAGTTTAAAGGGGCAGTATTTAAATGTTAAGTTTACTGTGACTGTATTTACACGTTAAGTTTACAGGGACAGTATTTAAACGTTAAGTTAACTTTTGCAGTACTTAAAGGTAAAGTTCACTGTGGCAGTATTTAAACGGTAAATTTATTGTGGCTGTATTCAAACATTAAGTTTACTGTGGCAGTATTTAAATGTTAAGTTTACAGTGGCAGCATTTAAACGTTAAGTTCACGGGTTATTTAAATGTTAACTTTACTATTACAGTATTTAAACATTAACTTTATAGGACCAGAATATAAACGTTAAGTTTATATGGGCAGTATTTAAATCTTAGGTGTACAGGGGCAGTGTTTAAACGTTAAGTTTACTGTAGCAGTATTTAAATGTTAAGTTTACTGTGGCAGTATTTAAACGTTGAGTTTACTGTGACCGTATTTAAATGTTAAGTTTACAGGGGCACTTTTTAATTGTTAAGATTACAGGAGCAGTATTTAAACATTAACTTCACAGGGGCAGTATCTAAACATTAAGTTTACTGTGACTGTATTGAAACGTTAAGTTTACAGGAACAATATTTAAACGTTAAGTTTACTGTGGCAGCATTTGAACATTAATGTTGTGACTATTTTAATTCTATTAAAATAATCTGTGTGTTTCGTACCTTGTTTCATGCAGACGAACTCCTCTGAGAAGTATGGGTCCAATTTTAGGACAAACATTGGAAAAGCAAAAGACAAACCAGCTCATAACCAGAGAAGGTAAATGTGGAATAGGTTTAACATTAAGGAAACCAGATGAGGTCAAAGGTAAGGTTCGAGAGGTTACAGAGGTCAGGAGTTGAGGAAACAGGAAGTGGGTAGATAGTGTTTAGTGGACATGACCTAGGAGCCAAAAGTTCAGAAATGTGACGTGTAATATAAAGAGTTTGTATTGTTACTACAGTTACGAGGAGGACACTAAGGTTAGGACAGAGGAAACGAAGAGTTGCGTCTTAAGAATCTTTCGTACTGGCTATAAAAGTGGTTTTCATGTAAAGTATACAAAAGCAGAACGGGAAAAAAGTAGACACGCTTTAGAGGACGCATAGGGATTAGGAAGCAGGAAACTAGGAAGTAAGGTGTCTCAGTGGATCCTTTCTAGTTGCTTGTAGTGAAAGAGAGGTGAATACCTCAAACTTGTGCTCTGAGTCAAAGTTCATCTGAGTCTCCTTTGGTTTGGGCCACTCTTTATAGAAGTTGTTCTGATGTTTGGTTCACTCTTTGTAGAACTTGCTTTGATGTTTGGTTCACTCTTTGTAGAACCTGTTCTGATGTTTGGTTCACTCTTTGTAGAACCTGTTCTGATGTTTTAGTCTCAAACTCTCAAAAGACCAGCTGTGTTCAGTGTGATCTCAGAAGAGGAGACGTGTCCTAGGATCCTGCGGTAGTGTCCTTCAGAGGGTAGTGTCCTTCAGAGGGTAGTGTCCATCAGAGGGACTGCAGTGGAAATAGAGCTAAAAAAGTACAGTCACTGAAATTTGGAGGACATTTAAGCATCCTTCCTGATGTAGACATTGTACTAACCTGACTCACTAATTTAAAATCATTGTAATACGGAAAATGGTTTTGATTTAAAGCACTGGAACCAGCAACGTCAGGGTCAAAATATTCTTCCAATTGTAGCTATGGGGGGAAAAAAAATCTGATATTAAATAATTGTAACATGGAAAATGTACTCATTTTAACATACGAGACGGGTCAAAGTTCAAGAGGAAGTGCACAGGACACATATGAGTTAGGGAATAGGAAGTAGTCTCCTTACACATCCTTACGAGTGGACATGACCTCAGTGACAGAATAACTAAAACGTGGAAATATTTAAATGTAAAGCATTGAAACCACCTAAGATCTGGGGTCAAAGGTCAAGAGAAAGTGCATAGGACACATAGGTGTTCGGGAATAGTAAGCAGCGTGTCTTTAGAGTCCTTCCTAGTGGCTGTAATGAACATTGGATAGGTTTTGATATAACACAGAAACTAGTAAAGATGAAGGGTCAAAGTTCAAGAGAAAGTGCATAGGACACATACAATATAGGGGTTAGGGAGTAGGAAGTATCTGCAAGGATCGTTTACAGTGGCTATAGTAAACACTGGATAAGGTTAGATATATAGTAAGATGAGGGGTCAAAGTTCAAGAGGAAGTGTATAGAACACATAGAGTTAGGGCAGAGGAAGCGAGTCTTTGGTGAGCGTCCTCAGTGACTTGCGGACATGGCCCAGGCCCCCTCCATCCTCCACACAGAGAAGGCGTAGCTTAGCCGCTCGTGAGCTAGGTAGTTGCAGCTAGCTAGCTTAGCGTCCATCTCGTCGCTCTGAAGGACCTGGTAGAGGAAGTCGATGTACCGCGAGGCCAGTTTGAGGATCTGGATCTTGCTGAGTTTGTCAGACGGCAGAGTCGGGATGATTTTACGAAGAGAAGCAAAAGCGTCATTCAGACTCTGCGTGCGCTGACGCTCACGCACATTAGCGATGACGCGCTGAGAGTGAAGGTCCTCGAAGCTCTCCACTGAAACAGAAGAACAAAAATTTCAGATGTATGTAGGGTTCTGTGGCTGAGGGGGCATTAAAGAGGAGGTATTTACTTCTATGGGGTATTAACTGTAACATATTTAGATCTCCATGTTTCCTTTAATTGTTTTGAAAATGTGTATACGTGTACACACACACATGTACACACACACACACACACACACACACACTCAGGACACTGGGCTTGTTTTATGGTTTGGATCATTTCCCATATGATCTAAAAACATCTGTAACATGGACTTTCACCTATAAACATGTGACCGCTCTGCATCAAGTAAGAAACATGGAGGAGCTCTGAGTATGACCTCTAAACCAAGTCTGCATCTGAGCTCGTGCCATAAAAATATTTTAACTGTGACCGATACAAACTAAAATCATAAAGAGACAGAACAGACCCCTCCCTGAACTGCCATCTTAACATGGTGGAGGGTTTGAGCCCGAATGATCCTGGGAGCTATGTTGCCGGGGGCTTCATGCCCCTGGTAGGGTCACCCATGGCAAACAGGTCTAGGGGGACGGGTCAGACTAAGAGCGGTTCAGAAACCCTTTATGATAAATGAAAGAGCAAGGCTAGCTATGTCGCCTGGACTGGCGTCACTAAGGCCCCACCCTGGAGCCAGGCCTGGGGTGGGTGCTCATCAGCGAGCGCCTGGTGGCCGGTCTCAGCACGAAGGAGCAATGTGTGGTCATCCTTTACGTGGACCAATGGAGATCTGGGCGGCAGTCAAAGGTGGGGGCTTTGACGACCGGATCTCTGGACATGTAGACTGGCTCTGGGGACATGTCACCTCGCTGGGGGGAAGGAGCCTGCGCTTGTGTGGGAGGTTGAGCGTTATGGACTAGATATAGTCGGCCTCACCTCCACACACAGCTTAGGCTCTGGAACACAACTCCCTGAGAGGACCTGGACTCTTCATTTCTCTGGCGTTGCCCGCTGGGAGCGGCAGTGAGCTGGGGTGGGCTTATTGCTCCACAGCTCAGCCGCCTCGTGTTGGGGTTCACCCTGGTGAACGAGAGGATCGCGTCCCTGCACCTTTAGGTCGGGGACAGGTCTCTCACTGTTGTGTCAGTCTTCAGGCCGAACAGCAGTGCAGAGTACCTGGCCTTCTTGGCGTCCCTTGGAAGGGTACTGGACAGTACACCCACCGGGGACTCCGTTGTTCTCCTGGGGGAGTTCAACGCCCATGTGGGCAACGGCAGTGACACCTGGAGGGGCATGATCGGGAAGAACGGCCTCCCTGATCTGAACCCGAGCGGAATTTGGTTAATGAACTTCTGTGCTAGTCATTTTGTCCATAACGAACACCATGTTTGAGCACAAGGATGTCCATCAGTGCATGTGGCACCAGGACACCTTAGGTCAGAAGATGATTGGACGGCCTCAAAGAAATTCTGGCAAACCATCCGACTTCTCAGGAAGGGGAAGCAGTGCTTCACTAACACTGTTTACAGTGCGGGTGAAGAGCTGCTGAGCTCAACTGGGGCTGCCCTTTGTCACTGGTTCTGTTTGTTTTGTTTATGGACAGAATTTCTAGGTGCAGCCAGGGGCCGGAGGGGGTCTGGTTTAATTGACAGTTGGATCGGTGCAGCGTCTGCAGTGATGTGGTCGCTGTATCGGTCTGTTGTGGTGAAGAAGGAGCTGAGTCCAAAGGGAAAGCTCTCGATTTACCTCAATCTATGTTCTACCCTCACCTATAGTCATGAGCTCTGGGTAATGACCGAAAGGACAAGATCGCAGATACAAGTGGCCGAAATTAGTTTCCTCCGCAGGGTGGCTGGACGCTCCCTTAGAGACAGAGTGAGGAGCTCAGTCACATGGGAGGAGCTCGGAGTAGAGCCACTGCTCCTCCACATGGAGAGGAGCAGCTGAGGCTCGGGCATCTCTTCAGAATGCCTCCTGGATACCTCCCTGGGGAGGAGTTCATGTCCCACCAGGAGGAGGCCCCAGGGAAGATCCAGGACACACTGGAGGAACTACGTCTCTCGACTGGTCTGGGAACGCCTTGAGGTCCCACCGGAAGAGCTGGAGGATGTGTCTGGGGTGAGGAAAGTCTGGGAGTCCCTGCTTAGACTGCTGCCCCCGCGACCCAGCCCCAGATAAGAAGAAGAAAATGGATGGATGGACAGAACAGAGACACAAACATCACAAAAGTGACTCCCACAAGTGAGGCATTCATGAAAAACTGCCCCATTTAGTCCTGGTTTGAACCCGGTTTAGTCTTGGTTTAGCCCTGGTTTAGTTCTGGTTTAGTCCTGGCTTAGTCCTGGTTTAGTCCTGGTTTAGACCTGGTTTAGTCCTGGTTTAGTCCTGGTTTAGTCCTGGTTTAGACCCGGTTTAGTCCTGGTTTAGTCCTGGTTTAGTCCTGGTTTAGACCTAGTTCAGACCTGGTTTTGGTTGCGCTGACAGTTTATATTTACAAGTTGTTTTCATGACTGATTAAAAACATTAAAAATCTGTTTTTATTCTGAGGTTTGGACAATTCTCAAACGCTTCTAAAATCAACCTGTGTGTTTGTCCTGAAACATCTGATTTCAGAGTTTTTTTTCCATGTTTCAGTTTGAATCCTCTCGACATAAACATCACTGGTTGATTGGTCATTCCAGCTCACACAGATTAACACTGTTGTTGTGTTCTTGGGCAAGACACTTATCCCCCTCCTCCACAGCGTTTGAGCAACATTTTGGAGATAACCCTGATCCAAAGCCTGATCATTTTGTCCTTTTCATTTTAACACTGTTGAAGTTCTTTCTCTTCAGTCTGGAGCTCATTTCATGCAAAACAAAAATGAAACCAGAAAATCACAAAATGAAATAACGTTTAGTTCAGTTCTGGGTTTGATTTGATGTAAATATTCAGTTTGTTCAGTTCACACATGTTCTGAAGAGTTTGAATCATCGTTGGCCTTGGTCTGACGGCTTGCACATTCTCTCTGAAAATTCTTTATGATTTAAGTCAAATTTGTTCTGGTGCAACTGTAAGAAAATGGCTTCAAAATAAGAGAAAAATGAGAGGAAATGGGGATTTAAAAACAGTTTGATCAGTGCAAATATAAGTCTCAATAAATGTGTTTGAACCAAAGCCGCTCAGAATAAACTCCAGCTCCCGTCACGTCTCGCTTCTCAATGCTTTTCATTTTTGGCAAAGAAAATATTTTTAAAATTTCAATCAAATTTATATCGAAAATTACACTTCAAATAATAAAAAATCCCAGTCTCCTGTTTTTCCTGTGAGATAAATGTGTGAACTTGATATTTAAATATGTAAAGGGAACCTAAAACACTTGGGCTCAAATCAACTCAAACTCAGTGAAAGGTCAAGTTTTATAGAGCACTTTTCAGGGACGAGGCTCATAGGAAATAAACACATCCATACACTCATACACACACACACACACACACAAATCCATACACGAACACAAACACATATTTATACACACATATACATCCATAAACAAACACACATCTATACACTCATACATCCTTACACAAACACACACATCCATCTGACCACTCAACCAATGATGTTTATGTCAAGAGTGGGATTTGAACTGTTAACCTTCAGTTCAGTAGATGAATGCTTTACCAACTGAGCCACTGTCTAAATTAGATTTATTCTACCCAAATTGTCTCAAATCACAATTCTGAATCCTCAGCAATTTATCTCCCGTTTTAATTCTTGTTTTTACTCCTGTTTTATTTAACTCTTGTTTTAACTCCCGTTTTAACTCCCTTTTTAACTTCTGGTGTAACTCCTGTTTTATTTAACTCCTGTTTTAGTTAACTCCGTTTTAACTATTTGTTTTAACTCTTGTTTTTTTATTTTCCTGTTTTAACTCTTGTTTAACTCTTGATTTATTTAATTCTTGTTTTTTATTTAACTCCCGTTTTAAGTCTTGTTGTTTAACTCTTGTTTTAACTCTTGTTTAACTCCTGTTTTATTTAACTCTTGTTTTAACTCCCTTTTTAACTCCTGGTTTAACTCCTGTTTTATTTAACACTTGTTTTATTTAACTCCCGTTTTAACTATTGTTTTAACTCTTGTTTTATTTAATTCCTGTTTTAACTCTTGTTTAACTCTTGATTTATTTAATTCTTGTTTTATTTAACTCCCGTTTTAAGTCTTGTTTAACTCTTGTTTTAACTCTTGTTTAACTCCTGTTTTATTTAACTCTTGTTTTAACTCCCGTTTTAACTCCCTTTTTAACTCCTGGTTTAACTCCTGTTTTATTTAACACTTGTTTTATTTAACTCCCGTTTTAACTCCTGGTTTAACTCCTGTTTTATTTAATTCCTGTTTTGTTTAACTCCCGTTTTAAGTCTTAACTCCTGTTTTATTTAACTCTTGTTTTAACTCCCATTTTAACTCTTGTTTTATTTAATTCCTGTTTTATTTAACTACCATTTTAACTCTTGTTTTAATTCTTGTTTTAACTTCTGTTTTTTAACTCCTGTTTTTTAAACTCTGTTTTTGTTTTAACTCTTGTTTTATTTAACTTCCATTTTAACTTTTGTTTTAACTCCTGGTTTAACTCCTGTTTATTTAATTCCTGTTTTGTTTAACTCCCGTTTTTTAAGTCTTAACTCCTGTTTTATTTAACTCTTGTTTTAACTCCCATTTTAACTCTTGTTTTATTTAATTCCTGTTTTATTTAACTACCATTTTAACTCTTGTTTTAATTCTTGTTTTAACTCCTGTTTTATTTAACTCTTGTTTTAACTCTTGTTTTAACTCTTGTTTTATTTAACTTCCATTTTAACTTTTGTTTTAACTCCTGGTTTAACTCCTGTTTTATTTAACTCCCATTTTAACTATTGTTTCAACTCTAGTTTTAACTCCTGATTTATTTAACTCTTGTTTTATTTAATTCCTGTTTTATTTAACTCCTGTTTTATTTAACTCCCGTGTTAACTCTTGTTTTAACTCTTGTTTTAACTCTTGTTTTATTTAACTCCCGTTTTAACTTTTGTTTTAACTCCTGGTTTAACTCCTATTTTATTTAACTCCTGTTTTAATTAATTCCCGTTTTAACTCTTGTTTTAACTCCTGATTTATTTAACTCCCATTTTATTTAACACCTGTTTTAACTCTTATTTTAAACTCTTGTTTTAACTCCTGTTTTAACACCTGTTTTTCCTCCTGTTTTCTTTTCTTTTTGAAGAAATGTTTTATTTTTATTTTTTCAAATTTCTAAATGATTCAGAGAAATAAAAATGCATCTGAAACAGAAGCTGCTCTGAGATCGAAGCTGATCATGAAGCAAGAAACTGAAACACCAACAGTTTCAAACCTGAATCTGAGTTTTGTTGTTTTAGCTCAAACCTGAGATTTATTTTGGTGGAAATATTTTTGAAATGTTTTTACACAGATGGAAAATTTGGAGAAATGTAAAATCTTAATGAAGTGTGTAAAGCCAGACATGAGCTTCAGACGTGAGCTTCAGACGTGAGCTTCAGACGTGAGCTTCAGACGTGAGCTTCAGACGTGAGCTTCAGACGTGAGCTTCAGACGTGAGCTTCAGACGTGAGCTTCAGACGCTCACAGTTTGAGCTCTCGTCATTTTAATGTCATTTTAACAGTGATGCTTTTTAAAATCATAAACCCCCAAACCCTGTGTCTCCTGTCTCTATCTTTGAACAGTTTAAAAATGAACATGATGAACCAAAACTCGACTTTAAACATGATTTAAACCAAAACAACAAAACATTCTGTTTGGTGAACAGATTTTCAAATGTTTTTGCAGAAAAGGAAAAACAAAACTCAGCCTTAGCAGAAAATCGTTTCACCGTTTCAAAATATTAAATGAAAAACTGTAAATATCCACAAGTTTTCAAGCCCGTCAGATTTTCTCCGAAAATTTAAAACTTGTCAAAAATTCTGAGTTTGTCGTTTTAACTTGTCCCAGTTTTACTCTGAAGAAGTAAATCTGTCACGTTTGAATCACATTTATCACATTTATCCTCTTTAAACTGGACACAGACACAAACTGCCCTCCTGTTAGAATCTCCTCAAAACAAAACTGTTTTTACTCAGGTCCAGGTTCATTTTCAGAAGTGAATTTGTTTTTGCTAATTTTAATCCCACAGACAAAGAACAAAAACAGAACTAAAATAAAAACAAAAAGCCCAATCTTTGAGAACAGAACAGTTTAAAACAGAAACGTGTCTCAGGCCTCGACCTGAAAACAAAACTCTAAAAACAAAACTCTAAAAACAAAACTCTGAAAACAAAACTCTCAAAATAAAACTAAAAAAACAAACTCTCAAAATAAAACTCTAAAAGCAAAACTCTCAAAATAAAACTCTAAAAACAAAACTCTCAAACTAAAACTCTCAAAATAAAACTCTAAAAACAAAACTCTAAAAGCAAAACTCTAAAAGCAAAACTCTCAAAATAAAACTCTCAAAATAAAACTCTAAAAGCAAAACTCTAAAAGCAAAACTCTAAAAGCAAAACTCTAAAAATAAAACTCTAAAAACATAACTCTAAAAACAAAACTCTCATATCTAAATTCTGACTCAGGTAATTTTAAATCCTCGATGTGTGTAGATTTTTTTTCTTTTTCAAATTTCAAATCAAATCTAAGATCACACAGAGACTCCTCCTCGTCTCGTCAAACTGAAGGTTTGAAAATATTGACTATTTAAAATCTGTTGTTATAAATTTAACTGAGTTTGAACCAAAACGGCTAAAATCTAAAATTCCTTGTGACTCGTCTTAACGAGTTTAAAAAACAAGTCTAAATCAAAGTTGCTCGATTCAAACCAAAACAAATAAAAATCGTAAATCCTGTTTCACAAATCAAACCCGTCATTTGTGAAGCTATTTTTCTGATCTCATTTATAAACAGAAAACCCTGAAACAGATGAAACGGTTTTATTAAAGTTTAAAGTTTCACAGCCCCGTGTGACTCCTGCTTGTCTGAAGCTGCCTCCTCCTCTCGTCCGTCGCTCTTTGAGACGGTGAGGCATTTTTCACATTTCAAAACAATTTACATGAAGCTAAAATAATAAAATAAAACCCTGTGAAACGTCAGCTTCAGGTTCAAACTGAAGTGGCTGATTCCGTTGAACTTTAGTCATTTTAAACCTTTTTCTTTTCCCTTTTTGACAGTGACACTTTTCAAACTCAAATCCAATTTTTAAACTTTTGCTGGAAAATGAAAGTTTCCTCGACCCGTTTGAAACCTCTGGCCACAAACAAACTCAGAACTAGATCAAAAAATTGGATTTTAGACACTTTATGCATTTTACTTTTGGCATTTTCAATTTAAGTCAAATGTTTAAACTATTTCTAGAAACAAAACCTTCCTGGTCCAGACCTCAGGGACCCGTCACTCAAACTCTGCCGTTTCAGTCTAATCTGAAGCAGATTAGACTGAAGCGGCTCAAACCTTAACCGTCCTGGTGAACTTTAACCCCTCACCTCGATCGGGTCTGGACACGGTGGCGGGGGCCAGGGACACGATGCTCGACGGAGGGCTCTTTTTGATGCGTTTGGACTGGAGGGCATCTGCCGTAACGCTGTCCTCCGTGGTGCTTTCTTTCTTGGGGTACGGGGATCGTTTTCGGCCCTGGACGCCTCTCTTACTGCCGCGGTCCAGCTCCTCTTCACCGGCTCCCATGGCTCCTTCTGGGGACTTAGTGCAGGCCACTTCCTCCCTCATCACCTCCACAAAGCACTATTTAATTCCCAGAAATCTGCAGAAAATTTTGAAATTTAAAATCAGAATTCTGGTCAAAAATGTGTCAAATCCATGGGGTCAAAATGTGCAGAGTCTTCAGCTTCAGCTCTGAAACATCAACAAACCGAATGACAGGCAGCTCCGGCTCTGCTGCTTTATACAGAGCAGGGTTCGACGTGCGCTCTGATTGGCTGTAAGGGTGCAAAAAGGGGCGTGGCCAGCCGTAAAAGTAGGAAGTGAGTGATTTGAGGCGGGTGAGAGTGAGACGAGCTACAGCCCAATAAAACCAGAGGAGTTTTTTTCCCCCGCGTTTTGGACCAGATTGAATCCAGATTGTTGGGCTGAGAGTTTGGGGGGGCTGGAAGGGGGAGGGATAGGGGGGTTTGGGGGATCGGGGGGACCGGGGGAGTCTGGGGGGGCCGGAGGGGCTGGGGCTCTGGGGATTGTCACAGAGCACACTCGTTTTGGTAATGATGCCTCCTTTAATCTTAAATTGTTCGTAAAGTTGTGTTCTGGAGCTAGCATGAGAGTTCTCTTAGCGTTAGCACCTCCGGAGGACATGGAGGAGGATCAGGTCAGTTACAAAATCAGATGACAAAAGGAGCCATTCAAGATTTTAAAGAGGAGGTGTTATAAGAAATCAACTGTCCCTCATAAAGACACAGAGAGGGTTCAGAGGTCATTCATGTTTGAGCAATCTAGAGATCTCTCTTGGGCCCTGTTCAAACCCTCCTTACAGTTAACAGTACGAGCCTGTACGAGGCTCCGCCCACAAGTCTACATCACCCATGCTCCACACAACAATCCTCCATAAATATACAAAAACATGATACAAAACTCTTCACAGCAACTCTGAAGGGTAGTGACAGAGAGTTAGTGCAGCGACCAAAGGGAGGGGGAAACTCAGAGCATCATGTTAATACTTTGTTTTGGGCGAATATAGAATTTTCAAAACAAAAGAAACATGGACATATAAATAAGTTAGAGTTAATACTCCATAGCAGTAAATACCTCCTCTTTGACCTCTGTCTGACCTTTGGCCCCGGCGCAGAGGTGAGAGGTGATGGGTCAGGTTAGCTTCATGCTAGTTAGCTTCATGCTAACTCAAGGTTTGTGAAGGTGCAGAGCGTTAGCGCTTAAACAGAAGACGACACTGAAGGATTATGATCCAGGGACATTAAAGGAGAGGAGTTTTACGTCTGTGGATTGTACGTATGACCACACGACTCAGGACAGATCACTATATTATTCAAACATGGATGACATGTTTGTATGCGGAAAAAGCATCAGAGTGAAATACCCCCTTTTTTAAAATAATGAATAATTATTTACACTCCAACACAACAGTCTGTGACTGACACGTGCTTCAGCCAATCAGAGACAAGCATCATCAGGTCAGTATCAAAACAAATATGTCTCAAAAAACTAGCACTAAACCAGGTCTAAACCAGAACTAAACCAGGACTAAACCGGGTCTAAACCAGAACTAAACCAGGACTAAACCAGGACTAAACAGAGTCTAAACCAGAACTAAACCAGGACTAAACCAGGTCTAAACCAGAACTAAACCAGGACTAAACCGGAACTAAACCAGGACAAAACTAGGACTGAACCAGAACTAAACCAGGTCTAAACCAGGACTAAACCAGGACTAAACCAGGTCTAAACCGGGACTAAACCAGGTCTACACCAAGACTAAACCCAAACTAAACTAGGACTAAACCAGGACTAAACCAGGTCTACACCAAGACTAAACCCAAACTAAACTAGGACTAAACCAGGACTGAACCAGGACTAAACCAGCACTAAACCAGGACTAAACCAGAACTAAACCAGGACTAAACCAGGACTGAACCAGGACTAAACCAGAACTAAACCAGGACTAAACCAGGACTAAGCCAGGACTGAACCAGGACTAAACCAGCACTAAACCAGGACTAAACCAGAACTAAA
Source organism: Periophthalmus modestus (assembly GCA_019594935.1). Classification (NCBI taxonomy): domain Eukaryota; kingdom Metazoa; phylum Chordata; class Actinopteri; order Gobiiformes; family Gobiidae; genus Periophthalmus; species Periophthalmus modestus. Next base: position 1,611,788 of record JAIEZT010000013.1, on the reverse strand, counting down.
CCAGGACTAAACCAGGACTAAACCAGGACTAAACCAGCACTAAACCAGGACTAAACCAGAACTAAACCAGGTCTAAACCGGGAGCTCTAAACTTCATTTGAGAGAAATATAATTTTGTTTGCAAGAGTGACCAATGAGATTGTTCGATTCACATAAGTGACTGAAACAAACTGATCTGATTGGACGATCACATGTTTCATAAACAGGACGATGAGCTTGGACTGAGGGTCCTGAGTACGGGCTCTTTAAATCACTTTAAATCACTTTTTTTCATAATCAGAAGAAGTTTTGTTGCCATTGTCAGTGAGCAGAGCTCACAGACTAGGAACTTACTTCGGTGATAAAGTGCAACATACAAACACACAAAAAAAAACACACTGAATGAATACAAATACAAATAAGGACATGCACAAAGTTAAAAAAAGATATGTTTAAGAATAAAAAAGAATAAAATACTTAGGAGGTAGAAAAGATATACAAAAGCAGCATCAGAACAACAGTGCAACATGGGTTATTTAGTGACCAGTGTTATAAAGTGTCCAGTTTAGTGCAGATATTATTAAGTGTTCATGAGAGAAACAGAGTTATCAGCATTTGCTAATGCATGCATTGTGTCTCCATGGTAACAGCTGAACACTCCACCATAGAGATACATGTACGACACCCCCGGTGCAGACTGTCAACAGCCTGAATTAAAATGACTTAAAGCTGCACTGTGTCACCTCCTGAAGGATCCACTTCCTGATATTCTCCAAAGAGATGTCATTACTCTGCCTGGAATGTTCCACGGTATAGCATTTGATTTATTTATCTCTATGGAGACAAGGAGACACAACGAGGCTTAGTTACAGATCAGATCTGTGGAGAGGTGAGCCCACTCAAATGGATAGTCCATGTTTTTCAAGACATTTTTGACCCATAAAAATATTTGTAATGAGACACATTTAGTCCTGTTTAGCTTGAGTCTCCATGGTTCTCATCTCTGACCCTGTGGATTATTTTGTGATAATTTACACATTTTTAATTAAAATATTCATCTAAAACCACTTCAGAAAAGAAACAAGTCCAATGGAGCTGACGTTGCCGTAAACGTCATCACAACAAAGCGCCGCATGCTGTCAGCGCCCCCTATGGACAGCTGCACATCACTTTAGAGCAGCACATTTTTTTTACATTTTGTCGTAACCAGGCAGACGGAGGGACCAAAAACGCGTAACTCCAGAAGTCTTTACAGAGTTTATTTACAAAAATAGTGCAACAGGTAAGTACAGTTCATAAATCCACAGGTGCTCGGGTTCGTGGGTGCGTATCAGAGTCCAGGGAAAATACACAAGTGCGGGAACGAGATCAGGATACAGGACCAGTGCAGGAGCGAGAATCGGGAGCAGGTCCGAAGCGGGGTGCCTCCAAGAGAATGCTTCCAGTCCATCTTATACCCATGGCAGGTGGAGGTAATCTCATTGACGAGGAGCAGGTGCACGTGGGAGGGACTGGAAGCTCCGCCCAGCTCCGGATTCAGCAGGTGAGGGAGGGGGAGAGCAACACAGGAGGACAGCAGACAGGGATCATGACACATTTGTACCAAAATGACGTTGCGATGCTGCCGAATCCTACGAGTATCACCAATTAAGAAAATAAAACTGGAGAAGGAAGTGCGGACGTCACAGTGGGCGTGTCACAGTGGGCGTATCACAGTGGGTGTGTCGCAGTGGGCGTGTCACAGTGGAGGTGTCACAGTGGGCGTGTCACAGTGGGCGTGTCACAGTGGAGGTGTCACAGTGGGCGTGGGTGGATTGGTCAAACTCTGTGTCTCAGTGAGTCGTTGTGACTCATCAGTGACTAAACCAGAGGATTATGGGAAACTGCTGGTCACAGTGACGAGCAGAAGCTGCTCTCTGTGATTTAAAACACAATAGACCTTACATCCACTGTATGAAAAGACACGTGCTTTTTTTCCTCAGTGTCTGACATGAATCAGACTAAACTTTTCCTGTTTTAGGTCCATGAGGATTAACACAATTATTTCTATTTGTTAAATGCCAGAATAATGAGAGAAGGATTTTTTTAGACAGTTTTTCATGACTTTCTTCAAAGTCAGAAGTTTACCTACATTTCATTAGTATTTGTTCCATTGCCTTTAAACTGTGTGACTTGGGTCAAATGTTTTGATTTCCTTCCATAAACTTCTCACAATAGTTGCAGGAGTTTTGTCCCATTCGTCCAGACATAACTGGTGTAACTGAGCCAAGTTTGTGTCCGTCTCACTCGCACAGGCCTTTTTGAGTCTGTTTAAACATTTTCAACAGGACTGAGATCAGGTCTTTGTGATGGACACTCTAAAACATTGGCTTTGTTATCCTTAAGCCTCTTTGTTATCGGTGATACTCGTAGGAATCGGCAGCATTGCATTGTCATTTTGGTACAAATGTAAAAAATGTGCTGCTCTAGTGTGACGTGCAGCTGTCCATAGGGGGCGCTGACAGCACTTTGTCATGACTACGTTTACAGCGACGTCAGCTCCATTGGACTTGTTTCTTTCCTGAAGTGATTTTAGATAAATATTGTGATTTCCACAGAGATGAGAACCATAGAGACACAAGCTCAATAGGGCTGTTAAACACTTGTCTATCAAAGACTCAGTGTTACTGTGTTTGTGTGGCACCAGGTGATGTCACTGTCAAACACAGCTCTGGTCTCTTCCAGAACAGTCAGAGCCTCATGTCAAGAGCAGCAACTTACTCCGAGCTCCTGTTTGTGAGGAGCAGAGACAGAGAAGAAACTAAACCAGGACTTAACCAGGACTAAACCAGGTCTAAACCAGGACTAAACCAGGTCTAAACCAGGACTAAATCAGGTCTAAACCAGGACTAAACCAGGTCTAAACCAGGACTAAATCAGGTCTAAACCAGGACTAAATCAGGGCTAAACCAGGACTAAACCTGGACCAGGTGCAGACTTTCGACTTGAGTTCGTCGTGTTCTCTTCTTGATTCTGATCGGTCAAAGCCTCACAGTGAAAAGAGACGAGAAATAGGAAACAGGAAGTGACTGAATCACTGAGACGATACGACCCTATCTGTGATAGAATGAGAGAGAGAAAAGAAGGAAGAGAGGGCAGAGAGGGAGAGGAAGAGAGGGAAAGGGAAGAGAGGGAGGAGGGGAGAAGAGAGGGAGAGAGGGAGAGAGTAGAGAGGGAGAGGGGGGGAAGGGGTGATGAAGGTGGTGAAAGACAAAATAAGTAAAAGTGGAGGAGACAACAGAGGGATGTGGAGGGGGAGAGAAGGATAAGGAGGGGAGAGAGGGATGAGGAAGAGATGAAAGGGATGAGGTGGAGAAGGAGAGGAGAGAGGGATGAGTAGGAGGAAGAGAAGGAGAGCAGAGAGGGAGGAGGAGAAGGAGAGGAGAGAGGGATGAGGAGGAGGAGGAGGAGAGAGGGATGAGGAGGAGGAGAGAAGGATGACGAGAAGAAGAGAGGGATGAGGAGGATGAGGATGCGAAAGGGGAGGAGAAGAAGAGGAGAGAGGGATGAGGAGGAGGAGTATGAGAGGAGGAGAAAAAGAAGAAGAGGAGGAGGAGAAGGAGGAGAGGAGGAGGTAAACATCTCCAGATGTTCTGGTTCCCGTTTGATCTTTGAGGATTTGAGCCGCTGCACTTTTCATTTCCTCATCACATTTTTGACACAAACTTTCACCAAACGTAAAACTTTAGGACCAAGACCCGGATCTGGACCAGGACCAAGACCAGAGACCGAGACCAGAGACCGAGACCAGAGACCGAGACCAGAGACCAAGACCAAGACCAAGACCAGAGACCGAGACAAGAGACTGAGACCAGAGACCAGACCAAGACCAAGACCAAGACCAGAGACCAAGAATAGAGACCCAGACCAGAGACCAGACCAGGACCAAGACCAGAGACTGAGACCAGAGACCGAGACCAGAGACCGAGACCGAGACCGAGACCAGAGACCGAGACCGAGACTGAGACCAGAGACCGAGACCAGAGACCAGACTAGAGATCAGACCAGACCGGAGACCAGACCAGAGATCAGACCAGACCGGAGACCAGACCAGAGACCGAGACCAGAGACCAGACCAGGACCGAGACCAGAGACAAAAACCAGAGACCGAGACCAAAGACCAGACCAGAGACCAGAGAACAGAGAACAGAGACCAGACCAGAGACCAGACCAGTACCAAGACCAGAGACCGAGACCAAAGACCAGACCAGAGACCAGAGAACAGAGACCAGACCAGAGACCAGAGAACAGACCAGAGTGTACAGTGTGCATTTTGACTGGGCGGCCATCTTGGAGTCTCTGGAGAGCAGAGTAATTGAATTAGATCAGCGTTAGTTAAATGTTTTTGAGCCGCGTTACCAGATTCCGCTTAGACCTCCTGTTATGTTTCAGCTCACACTTCCTCTTGTGTTTCAGACTCAAGAGCCATGCCTGAGCCATGACTTAGCCTGAGGAGTAAGTACACCATACAAACAGAACAAAGTGCAGACAACAGATTACTCCACATCCAACTGCAGAACGCTTATAATGTTCCTTCCTGTTTGGACACACAGAGGTGATTCCATCTGTTACCTGGAACCATAATGTAAACGAGGCCCCTGAATCACACCGTTTCTGATTAGATTGATAAAAATAAACCACAGAAGTATATTTGAGTATTTTTATATGTAAATAATTTCAATTTTCCTATAAATGTCATAAATCTTTGACTCTTGAATGTCTCATATTTGTCAATGAATTTTAAAGCTCCCGTGTCATACAAACTGACCCCTGACCTCTGATCCCTGTGAGCTCCAGGTTCTAATGCAGACCCCACACATGTTTTGAGTAACACTATTATTAGTCTGTCTACGTCTCTAAAGCTCAAAATGCTCTGTTCCACCTTGTGATGTCATGAAGTGGTAGTTTTCAAGTTAATAGCTTCCTTAACTTTTAGTTCAGTAGTAGATTAGCAACTCCAGGACTGAAATGATCCAAATGATTCAAGTGAAGGTGTGTGGAGTTTAAAAACACAGTTGAGCTCTTCCTGTATTACCACATGATGACATCACAAGGTGGAACATAGTGTTTTCAGTTTGAGAGAAGAACTCAGCCTGAATCTGCAGCGTTTGTGTGTTAAACATGTGAGAATGAAACAAAACACAACTCTAGGTCTGTTTGTGAGGAGGAAAACATGGGAACAGTGATCAGTGTAACTCTGAACATAAATGTTTCTGCAGAGTGTCAGAACAATGAAGACAAGAACAAAACAAGAAACAACAAAATGAATGGAACTACTTTGTACATCATTTCAGGACATCTCCAGCCTCTTCTTTTCTTGTTTGAGGACATCTCCAGGCTCTTCTTCTTTGTGTCAAACTCAAATTCACAGAGGCCAAAATTAAAAACTGTGACTAAGTCACGGCCAAACTAAATATTTATTGAAAATTTTCAACAACATCTGCATGTTTCTCAGAAGGCGTGGATTAAATTTGAGTGAGGCCACAGGAGCCAAATATAATTATGTCGAGAGCCTGACATGTATGTTTTAGAACATCTCCAGCCTCTTCTTCTTCTCTTGTTTGAGGACATCTCCAGCCTCTTCTCTTGTTGGAGGACGTCTCCACCCTCTTCTTCTTCTCTTATTTTAAAACATCTCTAGCCTCTTCTTCTCTTGTTTTAGAACATCTCCAGTATCTTCTTCTCCTCTTGTTTGAGGAAATTTCTGACCTCTTCTTCGTCTCTTGTTTTAGAACATCTCCAGCCTCTTATTGTAAAACAACAGAAGAAGAAGAGGCTGGAGATGTCCTCAAACAAGAGAACATCTCCAGCCTCTTCTCTTGTTTGAGGACATCCCCAGCCTCTTTTTCTCTTGTTTTAAAATATATCCAGCCTCTTTTTCTCTTGTTTCAAAATATCCAGCCTCTTCGTCTCTTGTTTAAGGACGTCTGCACCCTCTTCTTCTCTTATTTTAAAACATCCCCAGCCTCTTCTTCTCTTATTTTAAAACATCTCCAGCCACTTCTTCTCCTATTTTAAAACATCTCCAGCCTCTTCCTTTTCTCTTGCTTTAGAACATCTCCCACCTCTTCTTCTCTTGTTTTAGAACATCTCCAACGTCTTGTTCTAAAACAACAGAAGAAGAAGAGGCTGGAGATGTCCTCAAACAAGAGAACATCTCCAGCCTCTTCTCTTGTTTTAAAATATATCCAGCCTCTTTTTCTCTTGTTTTAGAACATCTCCAGCCTCTGCCCCTCCCCTCGTTTGACGACATCTCCAGCCTCCTCTTCTTCTCTCGTTTGACGACATCTCCAGCCTCCTCTTCTTCTCTCGTTTGATGACATCTCCAGCCTCTTCTTCTCTCGTTTGATGACATCTCCAGCCTCTTCTTCTTCTCTCGTTTGACGACATCCCAGCCTCTCTCTTCTCTTGTTTTAAAGCATATCCAGCCTCTTTTTCTCTTGTTTTAAACATCTCCAGCCTCTTCTTTTCTCTCTCGTTTGACGACATCTCCCAGCCTCTTCTTCTCTCGTTTGACGACATCTCCAGCCTCCTCTTCTTCTCTCCAGCCTTTGAGGACGTTTCCACCCTCTTCTTCTTCTTCTTATTTTAAAACATCTCGACACCTCTCTTCTTCTCTTGTTTTAAAGCATCGCCAGCCTCTTCTTTTTCTCTTGTTTGAGAACATCTCCAGCCTCTTCTTCTCTTGTTTGACGACATCTCCAGCCTCTTCTTCTCTTGTTTGAGGACGTCTCCACCCTCTTCTTCTTCTTCTTATTTTAAAACATCTCCCACCTCTTCTTCTTGTTATAAAACATCTCCAGCTCTTCTTCTTTTTTGAGGACATCTCCAGCCTCTTCTTCTCTTGTAAAGAACATCTCCAGCCTCTTCTTCGTCCTTTGTTTGAGGACATCTCCAGCCTCTTCTTCATCTTTTGTTTTAGAACATCTCCAGCCTCTTCTCTTGTTTGAGGACATCTCCAGCCTCTTCTTTTTCTCGTTTTAGAACATCTCCAGCCTTTTCTTTTTCTCTTGTTTAAGAACATCTCCAGCCTCTTCTTCTCTTGTTTAAGAACATCTCCAGCCTCTCTGCTTAAGAACATCTCCAGCCTCTTCTTCTTCTCTTGTTTAAGAACATTTCCAGCCTCTTCTTCTCGTTTGAGGACATCTCCAGCTTCTACTTTTTCTCTTGTTTTCGAACATCCCCAGCCTTTTCATTAGAACATCTTCAGCCTCTTGTTCTCTTGTTTGAGGATATCTTCAGCCTCCTCTTCGCTTGTTTTAGACCATCTCCAGTGTCTTCTTCTCTTATGTAACTCTAACGCCATCAGAGTTGAACAATGTGTTTGTAAATGTGTTCTGTCTGCAGCAAAAGAGGCCAATCTTTGAATTCCTCCTCCCTCCCTCCTCTCCTCCTGCCCCTGTCCTCTCACCCCCTCCGCCCCCTCTCTCTGTTCTCAGGTTTACTCACATGAATAAACTTGGCTGCGGCGCTCCAGAGTGGCACAGAGGCCCACATCTGGGAGCCATTTCCCCCAGAGGAGCTCTTCCTGTGGGGTATCCACTTAGAGCCGAGCGAGGGGGGTCCTGGTCCTGGAGGGATGTGGGTAAGAGCCAGAGAGAGGGGGAGGATGGAGGAGAGAGGGTGAGAAGAAAAAGGAGAGCGCAGGAAGAAAGAGGGAGGAGAGAGAGGAGGGAGGAGAGAGGGAGAGGGAGGGGGGGCAGAAGAGAGAGAAAGAGAGAGGGGGAAGAAGGAGAGGGGGAGGACGGAGAGAGAGAAGGGGAGGAGAGAGGGGGAGACAGGAGAGAGAAAGAGAGGAGGGGGGGGGAAAGAGAGAGGGGGAAGGAGGAGAGAGGGTGGATGGGGAGAAAGTGCGTGTTCTCTCTGTCTGCGTGGAGACGCAGACAGAGAGAACACGCACACTCCACGCAGACACAGGGAGAACACGCACACTCCACGCAGACACAGGGAGAACACGCAAACCCCACATAGACACAGGGGGAACATGCAAACTCCACACAGACACAGGGAGAACACGCAAACTCCACACAGACACAGGGAGAAAACACAAACTCCACACAGACACAGGGAGAACACGCAGACTCCACACAGACACAGGGAGAACACGCAAACTCCACACAGACACAGAGAGAACACGATAATTCCACACAAACATAGAGAACATGCAAACTCCACAGTGAAACAGAGAGAACATGCAAACTCCACACAGACAGAGAGAACATAAATACCATAAATTATCTTCTTCCACAGGAGTCACTTAAGAACGAAGCAGCAGCTTCATTGACGTTTTTAGATTTTAAGTCGACAATATTCACTCATGACCCCAGTCTTTCCTCCTCCTCCCTCTATCTACAGCTTCTCGTCTGGGAGTTTGCCATCGCTCCCATACTTCACTGTGGTTTCAAAGAGCCACATTGAAGAAACTCTTCGAGTGAGATCGTTCTCCTGCATCCTGGACCCCATTCAACAGCTCTACTCTAATCACTCATTCCCATGGTCAGCCCAGTCACTGAGCAGGTTGTGAACCTCTCGCTACAAACTGGACACGTCCCATCTTCCCTTAAACCTTCTGTCATCCGTCCCATCCTAAAGAAGCCCTCATTAGATCCAGAGGTGCTTGCTAACTACAGGCCTATATCAAATCTCACCTTTCTGTCAAAGGTCCTGAAGAAGGTAGCAGCCTCCCAAATTCAGAACAATCTCAAGCAAAATGACTTGTTTGAGAAGTTCCAGTCAGGCTTTTGTTCAGCCTACAGCACAGAAATGGCTCTGCTGAGGGTGAAAAAAAGGATCTTCTTATGACAGCTGATGCAGGTTCACCATCTCTGCTCATTCTCCTTGACCTGACAGCAGCGTTTAACGCTGTTCCATTCTCCTGGATCGCCTCCACAACACCGTCGGCTTGTCGGGAACTGTATTGCAGTGGTTCCAGTACTACCTGTATGACAGGACTGAATGCATTGTGTTGGGTGGAAGTAAGTCCAGGCTTCTTCCTGTCACATGTGGTGTTCCGCAAGGGTCGGTTCTCGGTCCCATCCTTTTTACCATCTACATGCTGCCCCTCGGTCATGTCATCAGCAGACACGGGTTGTCCTTTCACTGTTATGCTGATGACATGCAGTTGTACATCAAAAATGCCCCAAGTCCATCTGAAGCTCTGTCACAATTTACTGCCTTGAGGAGGTAAAGGATGAACAGCAGCTTCCTTCAGCTTAACAGTAGTAAAAACAAGGCACTCCTTGTTGGCAACTCCCATCAGATCCGCTCCTTTCCTATATCACAGTTCACCCTTGATGGTCAGGTCATCACTCTCTCCTCCTCAGTCACTAACGTGGGGGTTCAAACTCCACCCCCTTTTAAACCTCCAAGACGAAGAGAAACTTGCCCATGCCTTTATCTCCTCAAGGTTGGATTATTGCAGTGTTTCTCAAATAGTGGGGCCCGCCCCCCTGGGGGGACGCGGTGCGATTCCAGGGGGACCCCCGGGGAACATGCTTTTCTTTTGCCGTACTAGAATAAAGTGTAATTGCACATCTACTACAGTAGGTGGCAGTTGAGCGCTCACTGTTAGAGTGTGAGTATTAGCTCTTAGAAAAGCTTATTGTTGATGTTTTTAGCATTTAGCAATTTAGTTTTGGTCTAAAGTTCTTGTTTTATTGTAACACTCAGATTCTATGGAACAAACAGTGTTCATTCATTCATTATTAGGCCCGAATCGGTGACAACGTCCCGGCGAGGGACTCATTAAAACTGCGTCCGAAACGGGGAAAATGGCAAAAATCAAGTAGTAAACACGCCCCGACATGCCAGTGAGTGGTGTCAAAAATTAGAACTCGCCAAGCTCTAATTGTCACCAAAGACCCCCCATAAAAATAACGAAAGACGACTCGGTAGCGCCACCTCAAACTTTGATTTTCATGGGGCCTATGGGAGCCCGACTCGGAAAAAAGTGAACCTAAAAATACAGCGTTTGTGCACATTTGGGAGCTGAACACAATGATATGCAAATCATGGCTTTATCTCAGAAAAGTGCCCTCTTCAAATTTCATGTTCAAAAAGACAATCGATTTGTCGAGGACTTGTGAAACAATTCACAGGGGCCTTATTTGTGATGGGGCACAATGTGAGAAAGTCACATGACTGTAGATTCAATGGTTTAGGAGAAAAATAATGGTTGAAAAAAAAATTCCATTATTATTATTCTTCTTTTTACAGCCACATTGAGGCTATTTTTGACCCCCTGAACGTTAACGAAAAGTAAATTTTATTGGACCCAAAATTAAAGGTTGGCGAAAAATTTATTATTTTGATGTTCAAAAAAAATTATATTTCAAAATGACTCAACAGCGACACCTCAAAATTCAAAATAAATTACGGCAATGACGGACCTTTTTCATCGTAGACAAGTGAAATTTGGTAGAACCATAGAACATGTCAAGACAAGTAAAAAATTATATTATGACCCCACCCTAAACCCTACAGGAGTTCGGCCATTGTCGGCGGAACACAGTTTTTTCTAAATTTTTTTCTCTCCGATTTGACTTTTTCACGCCTTGGATTTTTATTCAAGAAACATATAAATTGGTCAAAATGAACTACAACTAGGTGGGACTATAAGTGATTATGTTGGATTTTTTAATGTCAAAAAATGTGGGTGTGGCCAGCCTGCAAAGAAAAAATTTATTTTTTTGAAGTATTAAATCTTGTACAAGGCAAACAAGAAGTGTTCCATTTCCCGGCATTAATATACGTTTTGTTCAAAATGTTTGTCTGAACGCAATGATATATAATTTCCATAGCTGAAATAATCCATTGCTCCATAGCGCCCCCTTGAACATTTGAATGGGACCCAAAAAAAAAAAACCTTTGTCAAAAACATTTGAAATTTGGCATGGACATCTGGCTTGACATACTGAACAAAAAAGTCAATAAAAACATACCTCTATTTACAAAGGTGTTGCCATGGCAATGCCTGACATTTCTTATTGAAATACATGGATTTTGGTTAACGGGGATGAAAAAAATGTGTTTGTCTTAGACCATTGAAATTTGGTACACATATTCCACTCATCATTCTGAATAAAAAAGCCGATGAAAACATACCTCTATTTCCAACTGTGCAGGTGTGAAAATGTCATAAATGCTCTCTTTGGAATGAATGGAGTAGTATTACTCAGTAGCTGTTTTTGGGTGGAGGGGCGATGTAAGCGGCAACGAGAGCCGTGTTCCACGGTGGCATGTACCCCGCGGTCGCAAGGGGTGGCAGGGGCCTTATTTGTGATGCCGCACAATGTGAGAAAGTCACATGACTGTAGCTTTTATGGTTTAGGAGAAAAATAATGTGTGGAAAAAAAAAAAAAATCCATTATTATTCTTCTTATTTTTACAGCCGAATTGAGGCTATTTTTGACACCCTGAACGTTGACGAAAAGTCAATTTTATGTGACCCAAAAGTCAAAGTTGGAGACAAATGTATTTTGATGTTGAAAAAAATGTATGTTTCAAAATGACTCAACAGCACCACCTCAAAAATCAAAATACATTATGGCAATGGGGGACCTTTTTTATCGTAAACAAATTAGATTTAATACCACCATAGAACATGTCAAGACAAGTAAAAAATTATATTATGACCCCACCCTAAACCCTACAGGAAGTCGGCCACTGTGGGCAGAAACCCGTTTTTTTTTTTCTCATTCAAAAAACTTGCAAATTGGTCCAAATGAACTAGACCCATGTGGGAGTCATAAAATGTGGGTGTGGCCAGCCTGAAAGTATTTAAATCGCATGTAAATCAAACATGCAGTGCTCCATTTCCCGGCATTAATATACATTTTGATGAAAAAGATGTTCTGAACGTATAGATAGATATAGATACAATTTGCATAGGTCACATATTACCTTGCTCCAGAGCGCCCCCTTAAAATTTTGAATGGGACCCAAAAAAATGTACTTTTTCTAAAACATTTGAAATTTGGCATGGACATCCCTATTCCCTTACTAAACAAAAAAACCAAAGAGAACATACCTCCATTTGCAAGCGTGTTGCCATGGCAACATCTGACATTTCTCATTGAAATACATGAATTTTGATTAACTGAGATGAAAAAAAATTAGTTTGTTATAGACCATTCAAATTTGGTACACATATTCCACTCATCATACTGAATAAAAAAGCCAATGAAGACGTACCTATATTTCCAACCATGCAGTTGTGAAAATGTCAGAAATGGCCTCATTGGAATGAATGGCGTAGTATTAGTCACTGATTTTGGGGGGAGGGGCAATGAAAGCGGGAACGAGAGGCGCAAACTCCACAGTGGCGCGTACCCCACGGTTGTAAGGGGTGGCGAGGGCCTTTATCACTGCTTGTAGTTTTAATTATTATTATTGCATAGAGAGAACACGCAAACTCCACACAGACTAAACCAGGTCTAAACCAGGTCTAAACCAGTTCTAAACCAGAACTGATCAGGACTAACTCTTAAGTCTAGCCCAGATCTAACCTAGGACTAAACCACATCTCGGGGGGGTGTGGTTTAGTCCTCCCTCTTCTTTCCCTCTCTTTCACTCCTCCCTCTCCCTCTTCCTCCCTCTTCCCTGGACCAGGCCTCACTGCTTGTCCTTCATGGTCTTCCTCAGTTGCTTGTACCTCTTGAGTAGATTTCCATAAGATTCTCATCAGGGTGGGGTCCTCGGGGGTTTGCGCAAGTCGCTGTAGCTCGTGCAAACTTGTTAACTCCTTACACACGTCTGCAGTCTCCTCCTCCATCACCCTGTTCATCTGCTCTGAGGTCATGCCATGACGTTTGGTCACCTTGAAGAAGCCGTTCAGAGAGCACACTTTCAGTCTCTGTTTTCTCTCTTTCTCCTCCTCCGTCTGCTCTCTGCTCGGACTCCCGTCTCCGCACCTGTAGACCCCGCAGCCGTATCCAAACAGCGAGTCTGTGTGGACATGGGAGACAATTTGGGGGTCTGTGATTTCAGGCAGAGGAGGTGCGTGATGGAGCACCTGGGCCTGGGACTTGCCCAGCCGTCTCACCTGAGCCTGAGGGAGGGAGGCGTCTGTGGAGATGTAGACCATACTCTGCAGAAAGAAACCAGTGTACTCCTCTGTCTGCTTCTCTGAAGAACACGATGTGTCCTCTGAACCTTCACTCTCCTCCTCTGCATCCCTCACCTCCTCCTCTGAGCTCTCCCTTTGCTTGAGTTCATTTATGTACCTTTGCTCCTCACCGTCATCTTCTTCCATGAACACTTTTAGCTCCTCAGACAACATTGAGTGGGTTTCTTCAGTACCTGTGCTCCTCCTCTTGGCCAGATCCTCCCTCTGCTCCATCGAGTCTTGGCACTCTTCATCGTTCCCAAAAGTCTCCTCCTCCTCCTCTGCGTCTTCAGCTCTGAGGTTTATGCTGCTCTCATCGGTCGTGCTGACAGTTTTACAAATCATCTTTTTCTTTGTGTGTTTCACCCTGGCCATCTGCGTGGATGGTCCAGGTCAGCAGTCCTCCTTTTGGGACTCTTCTGAAGATGTGATTTCAGATGTAGGGCCACTCGACGACAGTGCGGTTCCCGGTTCTAGTCTGATCCCATCACAGGAACCTTCAGAGTCTGTGAAGTACGCAAAGGGAGAGTGGATGTAGTCTTAGTCTGGGTTCTTCGATGGGTTCAGAGAAGGAGCTTGGACTCCCATATGTGGTTCCTGTCCAGCTGCTCCTCGCTGCCCCCTGGTGGAGCGTCAGTCTTCTCTCTGCTCTCTCCGCCTTCCTCCTATATCTCCTCCTTTTCCTCCTTCTGTGTCTCTTCCTCTCCCTCCTCCTGTATCTCCTCCTCTCCCTCCTCCTGTGTCTCCTCCTCTCCCTCCTCCTCTGTCTCCTCCTGTGTCTCCTCCTCCAACAGCAGACACGGAGAGAACGACTTTCAAATGGAAACAGCAAATAAATCCGTGTCACCGGGGCAATAACAAAACTAAACTCCCTGACACCATAACCTCCTGGAATCTCATTAGTTTCAAACGGTGAATCTGATCAGGTCAGAATTCCGTGGTAGAATTTGTCTTTTTAATGACAAAAATGCAATGAAATCTGAGCACGTTTCTATAGCGACTCTTATATATATAAAAAAAAAACTGAAAACAGTTACTGTGTTTTACAAATGACAAAATATATGAACCTGTGAGATGCCAGGCACAAGGAACATGGGACGTTTGTACAGTCTCATAGAACGTTCTGGATAAATCCACACAGACCGTGTTTATTTACACTGTCTGGACCAAAAAAAAAAAAAGTCCCACACTCTAATATTTGGTTGTTCTTTAGCTTTGATTACGGCCCATTCACTGTGGCATTGTTTAAATTTCGCGTCTGAAATGTCACATTTCCATCCAGTGTTGCATTACTTTTTCACCTCTTGCAGTGATGATCATGGAGCAGACATGGGCAAACTACGGCCTCAGGGCCACACATGGCCCGCTGAGTTTATTAATCTGGCCCACCGAATGTGACCAAATTATATTAAAATAGGTAAGGGTACACCTTGTTCAATTTACCTTTCTCCTGTAATGACATTTCCCCAAAAGATGGCGCACTTCAGCTAACCTTGTTTGCGTGTTACTCTTGAGCTCATTTTTACAGAAGGGCTGATAAGAGTGCTCACTATCCACTTTTCTTTTCTTTGATATTGAGTGTTTAATACGGAGAGAACAACTAAATATTTTTTCACCGGACATACTTATTTAGTTAAATCCAGGTGGCGACTTTTTTTTTGGCCAGACCGTGTATGTGTATATACATGTGTATATGTATATATATATATACACACACACACACACACACACATACACATGTATACATACATACATACATACTGTTACGTGCCAGTTGGTCCAGGGGTAGTGGCACGTAACAAAAAGATGTTAAAAAGCCAGGCGCAAAACAAAAGGAGTGTGGAGACGTGGTCAGAAGAGAAAATGTAACGTAAATTTATTCTTTACAAAAGGGTTTTCCAATCTTCTTTCCAATGCACCTTGAGACTCTGGGTTATAGGCACTGGACACGGAGTGCGTCATACCACATGACTGCAAGGTCTCTTTAAAAGCCTTAGAAAGGAAGTTAGTACCTTGGTCTGTTTGCACTACCCTAGAAAGGAAAGGCCAAACGTGGTGAAAACTTAGTGCTCTGGTCACTGAAGGGGCTGTTATTTTACGTAAAGGAATTGCCTCAGGGAAACGGGTAGTAACGCACATTATGGTTAACAAGAACTGATTACCGGACTTTGTTTTTGGGAGGGGGCCAACACAATCAACAATGACATGCTCAAATGGTTCTTCGACAGCAGGCACAGGACATAAGGGGGCCGGTGGTACCACTTGGTTTGGCTTGCCCACAGTCTGGCAGGTACTACAGGTCTTACAAAAACTAGCCACATCAGTTTTCAGAACAGGCCAAAAGAATTGCTGCAAGACACGATTATAAGTTTTGGTGACACCAAGATGACCAGACCACAAATGTTCATGAGCCAGGGATGGCACATGCTGTTGGTAACATTTTGAAACTACTATCTGGAAAACTGAGCACCAGGCATTAGAGTCAGTGTTGTTACCTGCCCTTGGAACCCACTTGCGCATCAACACTCCTTTTTCAATGAAGAATCAACTGTTGACATCTGGATTCTCTAAGGCAGAAAAACATTTTGTTAAAGTGGCATCAGACTTTTGTTCTTTAATAAGAGCGTCACAGGTTAGTGGTGGGGACACAGGAGAAACTGACTGAGTCTCCCCAGTCCTAACCTTGACCTTAGAATTACTCTCGTCTTGGCCAGAAGAGGGCGCACTGTCCTCATAGAACACAGGAGCGAGCACAGAATCACACAAATCAACACCACTCTCCTGAGACAACTTTTTAGTCTGACCTCGAGTCAGAACACCAACGGAGAACACTTCAGGATGTTGTCGGGACAACTCATCTTGGTCAGAGCCAGGGATCGGCTGACAAACAACCTTGCCCGCAATGTCATTTCCCATGACAAAATCTACCCCCTCAATAGGAAACTGGTCACCAAGAGCCACCGATTTCTGTGTACGCGCTCTCAACTTAAAGATAGTTAAATGACGCCATAAGGACAGCCTACCTGCGGCGGTGTCAAGGCGCTCTCCAAACCAAGACGCACCGGGGACGCAACTGCATCCCCCGTGGTGTCTTCCTCGCCAACAAATTCGCTAGAAGTAAGACCAGAAACTCCTTACCAACTAAAACAGCCAGTACAGTCTCCCTCAGCTCTCCCACACGCGAAGTAACAGAAACGGGAATATCAAAATGCTTAGCGATGTCAAGCAAATCGCATTTTCTACATGAATTTAGCACTTCTAGCGTCGGGTTAGCCACAAACGCTTCTAAATCAAAAGTAGCCATCACTCACCGAACAACGACAATCACTATTAATCCGGATCACAGCTGATCACACTCACAGCTGAGCTACACCGGAGCCGCTCCGCACACCCGAAGGAGTCACCTGCGCGCGCGCGCTCACGCTCCACAGGCACAGTCCACATGGAATAAAAAGTTAAGGCGCACCACTCAAAATAGCCACAATCGCACAGGAAAAAAAAAAAAATCCCAGATACCTATAATGTAAAAGTAATCCTATTCTATTTTCTAGGGTTTGCTGAGCTCGAGGCCACTGTGAAGCCCCCGCCGGAGAATCCACTCCGCCCAGGATTCACCCCGAAAATAACGAAAAAAACAAAAAAACAAAACAAAAACGGGTGCCACCAAGCTGGACACCCCCCTAGTCTAACCTGGGATAAATGAATATAACAAAAAATATGCAGGCTATACAACAAAGGCACGCACAACACCACACGACCACACTCACACACATTCCCAAAAATGCTCAACATACCACAGAGACGAGCCCCCAATCTGTTACGTGCCAGTTGGTCTAGGGGTGGTGGCACGTAGCGAAAATATGTTAAGAAACCGGGCGCAGAACAAAAGAGGCGTGTGGAGACATGGTCAGAAGAGAAAATATGACGTAAATTTATTCTTTACAAAAGGGTTTTCCAAAATACAAACAAAATAACTAGATAATGAACGAACGAAGATGCTGCAGACAAGGACGCCACCGGTCAACGAAGTGGTGCGTTGCTCCGGCTTTTATCCCCCACCAGCTGAATGCGGAGCCGCGCCAGGTGCGGCTCAACTGGTGGGCGGATCTGTTACAGGGAGGCAAGGACAAAAAGGACTAGTCCGTAACACATACATACATGTAAAGATGTCAAACAAAATGCCACCAAAATGACTCTATGTGGGCTTACAGTCTGTCCAATAAACTGCACAATGTCTCACATAAAACACAACCAGACAATAACAAAACAAACTGTTCTTTGAAAATAAAGTAAACAGATTATTTGCATTTTTGACAATAGTTTAAACAACAGCAAATGACAACAGAAAATGTGGCTCAGCTGAGACTGAATGAACTTTAGTGCAGTTTTAACTGAGGTGACTTCAATGCTCCATATTATTATTAACATTATAAACTTCACTTTTTCACTGTGGAGCTCCGTCTCCCAGCGTGCCTAAGCTGCAGGTCCACTCCAGTGTCTCCAAATATTTTTAAACGTACAGTAGCTTTAAATGCCCAGTCGTACAACAACAGAACAATCTGCAGCATTTCTCAGGAGCTGTGAGCCGTGGGGACCGTTCATAGAGGCTCGTCTGATGGACGCCTTTTCCTGGGACAGGTTAGCTAGCGCAGGGATTGGCCGACCTCTTCTCATAATATCCAGTTTTTCATGAAAGGCCTGTCTTGAAAATGACGTGGAAAGTAAATCTGCAACCAGATCAATCTCTTCTTCGGCCTTTATGAGTAAAAAATAAAGAAATAGCTGTTGGATTTCCAGGTTTAGTTTGACATTCTGCAAACTGTCACATTTCAGACTCTAGAGCGCTCATCCAATCACAGGACACATGTCCAGTTTGTGTAGGACCTTCTCGCCCTGATGTGCAGAGTCAACATCTGATTATTGAAACTGTCTGTGTCTGTGTCTTACAGTGGTCTCTGCTCTGTTTATTCTGAAGGACAAACAAGCAGCTGAAATATCAAAGAGAAGAAGAAAAGACCTGAAGGCTCCACTGCATAAATGAAGAGTGGGACACGTCTGTGACTGGCCCACTTACCAGCCGTGTTTGTAGTGCCAAATACTGACCTGTCCATCCACTTTGACCTTTATAAGGACAAGGGTGTGATTGACAGGTGGATTAACCAATCAGAGAGACACATGGTCCGCCCGTGTCAAAACCAAACATAGAGGAAAAGAAACAATATCAAGAAGAAACATAAAGAAGAAACATTTAATGTGCAAGTAAAATAAATACATTTGTAGTTTGGATAAAATATGCTGATATTAAAGTATTATAAACTAAATATCGATGTCTCACAGACTGAAAAGACGTGACTGATGGAGTGAGGCGTCACCGCAGCTTCAGCTCCAAATGAAACTCATTGAGGCTCCAGAAGGTATAGGGACGAGTATCATAGCAACCAAAGAGCGAATCAGGAGCGAGGCTGTTGAAGGTAACGCCCCTTCTCACCCACACCGCTGGTTTATCAGGGAGTGGAAGCTTAGCAACGCTGTCAATCAAACCTGTTGCTAACACTAGCGGAGCGACCTCGGGGAAAGAAGGCGCCTGATTTGTATGTTATTAATGTTCATATCTTGATTTACAGACACAATAGTGAAATAAAAACCCCAGGATCATGTAGAGGGTTAATACGAACATTTAAAACCAAAATGACCAGTCTGACAGCAGCAGTTACAGAGAGAGGGGACACAGTTTTTACACAGAAAGTGAATTGGAGCCAGAGTCAGATGGAGCAGGAAGTGTACCCATGATCATTTACTGTTTGGAACAAGGCTAGCAGGTTAGCTATGTCCATTTATGTAAACAGTCTATGCTAGCAGGTTAGCTCTGTCCACACACACAGACGCAGAGTCTGCTGCACTTGCAGTGCACTGTGATAAACATGTTTCTTACAGTTAGTCCCCTCTCCACAGATCTGACCTGTGATTTGACAGTTGGTAAAGCTACCTGCTTGTCTCCGTGGAAATGCTAGCTGCTAGTCTCTGTGGAGATGCTAGCTGCATGTCTCTGTGGGAGATGCTAGCTAGCTGCTCGTCTCTGTGGAGATGCTAGCTGCTCGTCTCCGTGGAGATGCTAGCTGCTTGTCTCTGTGGGAGATGCTAGCTAGTTGCTTGTCTTTGTGGAGATGATAGCTGCTTGTCTCTGTGGAGATGCTAGCTGCTAGACGCCGTGGAGATGCTAGCTGCTCGTCTCTGTGGAGATGCTAGCTGCTCGTCTCCGTGGAGATGCTAGTTGCTTGTCTCTGTGGAGATGCTAGCTGCTAGCTGTTCATTATAAAGTGTGTTAGTTCAGTGTAAATGTGCCAGAGTGAGCAGAGTGAGGCACACAGGATGGAGGAGACTAAAGCCTCACTGTGGAACCTTCCAGGCAAAGCACAAACATCTCCAGAGGAACAAACAGGTGCCGTGGCCTCAGTGAGAAAAGTTCCGCAGTGGCTCTTTATTTTGCGTTTCAGATGGAGCAGTGACCTGTCACTCAAACACTCCTCCTAAAACACTCCTCCGTTTCCTCTGTTTCACTTTTCTCTTTCATCAACATAAGACTCCCTCCATACTTCTCTCTCTCCGTCTATCCTTCTCTCTTCCTCCATCCTTCTGTTTCTTGTGTCTTTGAGTCTCTCTCCTCTCTCTCCTTTCTCCTCTCTGTCTCCTTCTTTCTCTCTCTCCATGTCACTCATTCATTTCACTTTCACAGCCTCAGTATAAATTTAACAGCAAATTTACACCTGCTCCGCCTCTCTCTCTCCTCCTCTCTGTCTCATATTATCTCCACCCTCTCTCTCTCTGTCTCTCTCCACCTCTCCCCTTCTCTCTTCCTCTCTCTGTGTCTCATATTGTCTCTACCCCTCTCTCCTTCTCCTCTGTTCCTCCTCCTGGCCCTCTCTCTTTCTTCCCTCTCTCTTCCTCCTTCTCTTTCCTGTTTGTTTTTCTCTTTTTAATGTCACTTTTTACAGCTTTAAAGTTAAAAACAAGTGTTACCACGGAAACAAAACCACAACATCCCAACAACCACAGGGAAGAAACAAAGAGGAGAGGAAGGAGGGAGGAGAGAAGAGAGAGAGAAGACAGGAGGCGAGAGGGAGGGAGAGAAGAGAGAGGGGAAAGAGAGCGAGGGAGAAGAGAGAAGGAGGAGAGAAGAAGAGAGAAGAGAGGGAGGAGAGAAGGAGAGAAGAGAAAGGAGAAGAGAGAAGACAGGGAAGGGAGGAGAGGAGAGAGAAAGAGAAAGAGAGAAATAAAACCACAACATCCCGATCACCTGACGCACAGTGAAGAATGGAGAGAGAGAAGAGGGAGGAAGAGGAAGAGGAGGAGGAGGAGAGGAGGAGTGTCCGATGTGTTGGTTGTTTCTCATTTGACTAAAACATGAGTCTGAGTTTGATTAAAACAGAAACGTGTCTTTAGAGTCGGACAGTTTTTTATAATGTTACACATATTTATAGTTGTGGAGTTCAGGGTTGTTGTTGTTGTGTTTGTTGTTGTTGCTGGTGTTGTAGTGGTTGTTGTTTCTGTTGAGAAATACAACAGATAAAGAGGAGGAGCAGAGGAGAAATACAACAGAGGAGAAGCAGAGGAGAAATACAACAGAGGAGAAGCAGAGGAGAAATAAAACAGAAGAGGAACAGAGGAGAAATATAACAGGAGGAGCAGAGGAGGAACAGAGGAGGAGCAGAGGAGAAATACAACAGGATAAGCAGCGGAGAAATAAAACAGGAGGAGCAGAGGAGGAGCAGAAACGAAATACAACAGAGGAGAAGAGGAGAAATACAACAGAGGAGAAGGAGAGGAGAAATATAACAGGAGGAGCAGAGGAGGAGCAGAAAAGAAATACAACAGAGGAGGAGAAGAGGAGAAATATAACAGGAGGAGCAGAGGAGAAATACAACAGATAAAGAGGAGGAGTAGAGGAGAAATATAACAGGAGGAACAGAGGAGGAGCAGAAAAGAAATACAACAGAGGAGGAGAAGAGCAGAAATACAACAGAGGAGGAGAGGAGAAGCAGAAGAGGAGCAGAGGAGAAATACAACAGAAAGAGGAGGAGCAGAGGAAAAATACAACATATAAGGAGGAGGAGCAGAGAAAGAGGTGTACATGGAGCTGTAATGAAGGCTACATAGTAGTAAAGGCAGTGATAGTAGTAATAGTACTGTAATGCTGTAGTAGTACCATAGTTGTAGTAATAGTAGTAGTAGTATTGTAGTAGTATTGTAGTAACATTAGGTTTTAGCTGGAGAAAAAGAATAATTCAAAAATACATTTTAAATGTTATTTTGGGTTGTGAAATCTTAAAAAAACAACAACATTAAAACAGATGAACCTCGATTCAGGTTTATTTATACATTTACAGATAAAATGTGACAAAACACAAAACAAAAAGAAAAACAAGAAAAAATCAAAACTAAACAAGAAAAAATCAAAACTAAAAAAACAAACAAAAAACCCTCCCAAAAAAATCACATTTAATCTTCATCATCTTCATCATCATCGTTTTAGAGGCACTCACACTGAGCGTGGTGTTAGACCAGCTTATGAACAGCGCCCTCTGGTGTACTGCCATTTTTTGCTCAGTAACAAAAGGTAAAATCTAAAACTTTCTGGACACATTAAAGTTACACTGTGTAACTTTTCTGGTGTGTGTGTGTATGGGGGGGTCTGCCACCTGCTGAGACAAGTTTAATGCTTCACAGTGGCACATTAAACTCCAGCTCAACACGGCCTCAGTCATTATCCTCCTGCATAAAACTCAGGTCTGCAGACAAGGGGCGCTCTCAGGGGCACAGATGGGGGGGGACATCGCTCTGTGGGTCAGAAGTCGCTCTGTGGGTCAGAAGTCGCTGAGGATGCTGATGTCGGAGAATTCTTTTCGATATCGATGAGACGAGAGAGAAAGAAGAAACGCCCACTTCAAACTCATCAGACTCCACACGGCGGAGAGATACAGACTGTGAGGGTCAGCAAGAGCTGCAAGAGAGGGTCAGGAAGAGGAGAGAGGGTCAGAAAGAGAAGAGAGGTCAGAGAGAGAAGAGAGGGTAGAGAGGAGTCAGAGGCAGACTGAGGGTCAGAAGGAGAGAGGGATGAACAGATGGGTCGGAAAGAGCTGAAAGAGGGAAGAAGAGAGCGTCAGAGGTACAGAAAAAGGGTCAGATGGTGCAGAGGAGGGTCAGAGGAACAGAGGAGAGGCAGAGGAGCAGAAGAGGAGGGTCAGAGGAGGGTCAGAGGAGCAGAGGATACTCACATTCTTTGGCGTGGATGGCGATGGACATAAAGGCGATAAATGCGACGACGGCAACAACAGAAAACACGACTCCGACACAGAAGAAGAATTTAAGACCTTTGAGCCACGTCCTCCAGAAATCCTGAAGGTACATGAGATGAGAGGTCAACGTCCAGAGGGCCAGCACACCTGAGGAGAGAGGAGGAGGAGGAGAGAGGAGGAGAGAGAGGAAAGAGGAGAAGGGAGAGAGGAAGAGGAGAGAGGAGGAGACACATTAAATGAGCTGTGGGATAAACCATAAACACGAGTCTGAGGCTCAGATCAAACTGAGAAGCACAAACCTCCTGATTTGTGGCATATGAGGCAAAAATCAGTGAAAGTTCACCTAAAACAGGCTGAAGGTGTTTAAGATGAAGTGAACATGGAGTGTGAGGTCACTCTTGTGGGGGAGGTCACTCTTGTGGGGGTGGTCACCTTTGTGGGGGAGGTCACTCTTGTGGGGGAGGTCACTCTTGTGGGGGAGGTCACTCTTGTGGGGGTGGTCACCTTTTTGGGGGTGGTCACCTTTGTGGGGGAGGTCACTACTGTGGGAGGTCTCTCCTGTGGGAGGTCACTCCTGAGGGGGAGGTCACTCCTGAGGGGGAGGTCACTCCGGTGGGAGGTCACTCCTGAGGAGGAGGTCACTCCTGTGGGGGGTCACTGAGTCAGAAGCAGATACAGAGTTCATCTGACCAAACCCACATGACACACACAGGTCAAAGGTCACACAGGCCAGAGGAGCTTGGAGTAGAGCCGCTGCTCCTCCAGGTCGAGAGGAGCAGCTGAGGAGGCTCGGGCCTCCCTGGGGAGGAGTTCATATCCCTCTGGTAGGAGGCCCCGGGGAAGACCCAAGACACACTGGAGGGACAATGTTTAAAAAGAGGAACATAAAAAGAGCCGAGTCACAGTTCCTCAAACTCTAAACATGACACGGCACTTTTCACATCTGCTGAGTCATGTTTTGTTATGAGGAAATTTCAGCTTTTTATGAAACTGACAAAAATGTGACACAAAGAATGAGATTTCACACAGAGGTCACAGGACCCACACAGAGGTTACATGAGCCGATTTAGTCCTGGTTCAGTCCCGGTTTATAAGGGCTTGGCACTGGCACAATGGCTTGTAAACTGTAGAAAATAACAGCGTCTTACAACTGTGAGGTCAAAGGTGACAGATCTGATAAACCTGAGTCAAAGTCCGGTTCAAAGTGAGTCTGAGTTACATAATCCAGTTTAACATAAAGACACAGGACAAAGTTTATACAACACAAGAAGACACAAAAGACGACCTGATTTAGACCTGGTTTAGTTCCAGTTTAGTCCCGGTTCGGTCCCGGTTCAGTCCCGGTTTAGTCCTGGTTTTAGCCCTGGTTTAGTCCCGGTTCGAGTTTTAATCCATGTTCTAACACTGTTCCCTCCTCAAAAACAGACCTGGAGTTGTTTCATTCACACATGTTTGAGTAACATTTTATTATTAGTCTGTAACATCTCCAAAGCTCAAAATGCTACGTTCCACCTTGTGATGTCATGAAGTGGTAGTTTTCAAGTTAACAGCTCCTTTTACCTTTAGTTCAGTCGAGATAAGTGGCTATTCCAGATTTGCTGAAATGATCCAAATGATTCTAGTGAAGGTGTATGAAGTTTAAAAACACAGTGGAGCACTTCCTGTATTACCACATGATGACATCACAAGGTGGAACAGAGTGTTTTCAGTTTGAGAGAAGAACTCAACCTAAATCTGCAAGTTTGTGTGTTAAAAATGTGAGAATGAAACAAAACACAACTCCAGGTCTGTTTGAGACGAGGAAACATTAAGCAGATCAGAGACAGAGGAACAGAGCTTCAGCACAATTATCACATAAAGAAAAACACAAACCCCCCACACAGGAGCCGTTCTCCGCACAGAGGAGTCGCACGAAGGAGCCGGTTCTCGTATTTACCTGATAGTCCTCCCATGGCTGCGGTCCACTCTTGGCTGTACGTGATGCTCCAAACCAAAAACACAGAGAACCCCACGAGCACGCCCACGCACGAGTACGCCACGTGCACGTGCGTCTTATTTATCCCCATGATCACAGAAAACAACTAAAAAACAATAAAAAAAAAAATAAATAAAATAAAATAATAATAATAATTAAAAAAAATAAATAAAATAAAAAAAACAATCAGAAGAACACACACACACACACACACACACACACAAAAGCAGCGACAAAAGATCCTCAGAAACTCACGAGACTCACGGACAAAAAGAATCGAACTGTGGAGTCAGATGAACTTGTTCATCCTGAAGCAGCGGCCCCAGATCAACAGGAAAAACACATAGAAAACACAGAGAACAGAGAGAACAGAGTACAGACAGTACAGAGTAAACACACACGTAACCCGCTCTCAGAGACGTGCGGCTGTTCGCTGAAATATACACGACGCGTTTACGTCACACGCACAGCGGGCTTACGATCACGGGGTTGCCAGATCGGGCCGAAGGAGCTCAGCATCATGAGGAAAGTGAAGTCACTGCCAGAAGAGAGTTGGAATCTGAGAAAGATAAAGAAAAGAAACAGTCTGTGTGAAAATGTTGTTGGTTTGTCCAAACTTAGCCTGATGAATTAAGTGCACATTTATAAATCCTCTGTTTCCTCCTCTGTTTCCCTGTTTCCTCCTCTGTTTTTTCTCTATTTACCTGTTATCCACTGTTTTCCTCCTTTGTTTCCTCCTCTGTTTTCCTCTGTCTACTCGTGTTTGTGCAGGATCACACTTCGCTGCCATGACTCTCCACGTTTCATCTGAATCTTTCACGTCGTGCAGTTTCTTGTTTGTCTGTTTTTCTCTCAGTTGTTGATGAACCTCGTCTGTCTGGAGCAGTGACTTTGACGTTGGCAGTTTTCCTCTAGATGAAGGTTTTGAGGAGATTATATTTTTACGTTTCTGTTTTTCATTTTTCAGACTGTTTCCTTGGACACGGGTTAAATCTGTTTTTACTTGGATCATCTGAAGTTTTTGGTCAGCACAGGGAGGTTTCATGTATTAGATTCAGTTTTGTTGTTCTAAAAGGAGCACAAATAAACCAAATAAAACATAAATGAACATTAGGATATGTACAGTGAGGCAAATAAGTATTTGAACACCCTGTGATTTTGCAGAAATCATGGAGGGGTCTGAAATCTACCTTAACAAGTAGTAGTTGCAATTTTCGGCCTAGCCACTAGATGTCACTGTACCATATGGGTAATGCAGTCGCACGCGTGATGTCTTAAAAGGCCTTAAGAGGCCAAGTGCCTCAATGAGAACCAGACAGAACGTGCGTGTGAGGAGTAAAAATGTGAGTTTGAAGTTCACTGTTAAACTGTAATTCCATTTCTATTGTACCGTTGCTATTTGAATGTAAACTAAGTAGTGTTATTCTATGTTTTGTTATAGGATAAGCCCACGCTGTTGTCTTTTGTCGTACGTTTTTTATCTTTACTGTTGATTATTACAAAGAAACTGTTTTTGAAAAGAGCCAGATCAAACCAAAATTTAATGCTGTTCTCCTGCTGGGGACAGTCGGGAAATAAAAGACGTAAATTTTTTTGGATTTGCTGGTGTCTGGTCTATGCATTTTACACCTGGCCACATATAATTTTGTGTGTGTATGTATATATATATATATATATATACATATATATACACACACACACGCACACACACATATATATATATATACATATATACACACACACACACACATTATATATATATATAAAAAAAAAAAAAATCTCCTCCTCACCCTCCGCGGGTGGTCTTTATTCCTCTCTTTTTCCACGCTCGGGACCTCTACCAGAGGCCTGGGAGCTTGAGGGTTCTGCGCAGTATCTTTGCTGTTCCTAGTACTGCGCTTTTCTGGACTGAGATGTCTGATGTTTTTCCTGGGATCTGCTGTAGCCACTCCTCCAGTTTGGGGGTCACTGCCCCTAGTGCTCCGATGACCACGGGCACCACTGAGGCCTTCACCTTCCAGGCTTTCTCCAGCTCTTCTTTGAGCCCCTGGTATTTCTCTAGTTTCTCATGCTCCTTTTTCCTGATGTTCCCATCGCTTGGTACTGCAATGTCCACCACAACGGCTTTGCTCTGTTGTTTATCCACCACCACTATGTCCGGTTGGTTCGCCATCACCATTCTGTCAGTCTGTATCTGGAAGTCCCACAGGATCTTGGCTCGATCATTCTCCACTACCTTTGGAGGTATTTCCCACCTTGACCTTGGGGTTTCCAGTCCGTACTCTGCACAGATGTTTCTGTACACTATGCCCGCCACTTGGTTATGCCGCTCCATGTATGCTTTTCCCTGCCAGCATCTTACACCCTGCAGTTATGTGCTGGATTGTCTCAGGGGCCTCTTTGCACAGCCTACACCGTGGGTCTTGTCTGGTGTGGTAGATCTGGGCCTCTATTGCTCTTGTGCTCAAGGCCTGCTCCTGTGCAGCCAGGATGAGTGCC
>JAIEZT010000013.1:1494898-1579898 GCA_019594935.1 Periophthalmus modestus | reverse complement strand
CGAAATAAAAGAACATCATCAGCGTAGAGAGATATCTTGTGAGAGCTGTTATTTGTTTCTATGCCCTTGATTTCTTTGTTCATTCTTATACATTCAGCCAGTGGCTCGATGATCAAGTCAAACAGAAGAGGAGAAAGTGGACACCCTTGTTTGGTGCCTCTTTCCAGCAAGAATGTTTCAGACATTGTTCCATTCATTAAAAGAGCAGCCTGTGGATTTGTATAGAACAATTTAATCCAATTGATAAAGTTTTCCTTAAATGAGAATTCCTTAGGTGTTCTAAATAAATACTTCCATTCAATGGCTTCAAAGGCTTTCTCTGCATCTGCATCTGCATCACCTTTTCTTGTTTATGTGCTAAATACTGTAAAATACCAAGCAGCCGCCGTACATTGGAGCAGGTCTGTCATGTCTGGATGAAGCCAGTTCGATCGCAGGAAACTTCATTTCATTCAGGCGCACTGCTAAAACATGTGCTAGAATTTTTGAATCTGTGTTCTGAATTGATAAAGGCCTGTATGGTGCAGGATTTTCAGGATCTTTATTTTCTTTAGGTATTAATGTAATAATGGATTGCTGCATTGTCATTGGCAGTTTGTTCGCATCAGACACATACTGAAACATTCAGAGGAACAAAAATGTCCACAAAAGTTTTATACACCGCGGCAGGGAAACCATCTGGGCCATAAGCTTTTCCATTTTTTAAAGAATTGAGAGATTAATTTTTTTACGTCTTCAATTGTGATTTCAGCATTGAGTAACTCATAATCCTGCAAATTAGCTTTCGGCAATTTTAATTTCTGAAAAAATAAATCCATATTTTTATCACTTTCATCGTTTACAGTTTCAGATTTATACAGATTGATAAAATATTTTCAAAACACCTTTAAAATTTCACTTGTTTTATAAACTAATTTACCACTTGTCTCTTACTTTTGTTATTGTAGCATTTTGTTTTTTATTATTAATCAAACTTGCTAGATATTATTGCTATTGTATTTTTTCAAAATACATTTTTAATAAATAATTTCAGTTTTTAGAATCTGCAGTGAATTCAGTGCAGTTTTAGCACCAACACCTGTTCCCAACACTCAGCAGAAAGAGAAAGTTTATGTTCAGTTTCAGCTTTTTGTAATTTTAACCTAAGTCTGTTTTGTTCATAAATGATTTTCCTTTTTTTGGAAGCACAGTAGGAGATCATTAAACCTCGCAGATAAGCTTTAGTAGTTTCTCATAGATTTGCCGGATCGGAGTCACCGTTATCATTAATTGAGAGAAAATACACCAACTTTTTAGTTTTTTTTGCAGAAAGTTAAATCAGATAATATTGACCTATTGCACTGTCAGGCATTTTTAGCTTTCTGGGAGCCACAAAAAATAACTTGTATGTATGCTTCCTATACCACTTTACCCTCCTCCAACAGTGTTTTGGAAATCAGAAAAAAAATCTATTCTCGTACACATTTGAGAAGGTGTGGTCCTTCTCTTCAGGGTGCATGCATCTCGACGCATCTATCAAGTCGACCTCATTGAGCATTTGTTGTAAAGCTTGTTGTCTTGGGGTTTGTTTAATGCCAGTGAGGCTTTTTTATCTTGAGTATTGCTTATTACACAGTTCCAGTCTCCACCAATAATCATAGTGGGACAACAAAATTTAAATAAGACATCAGTCAAACTAATAAAAAAAAATGAGGGATCAGGGTCTGGAGCTGCATACACATCATTATAGTCACTTTCTTGCCATGCAAAGTACCATGAATTAAAACAAAACAGCCATTACTTTCAGCTTCTATATGGGTTATATTTAGAGGCAGCTTATGTATCAGTATTGCCACAAGAAAAAAAAAAAAAGACATATCCTACCCAATCTTTTTAAAGTTTTTTATATTTTTTTTTCAGCCAAATGTGTCTCTTGCAACATAGCTACTGATAGTCTTTCTCAAAAAAAAAAACAAATCCTAGTCCTCTTCAATGGGTTGTTACACCCTTTAATATTAAATAAACAAATATTCACCGGAAAGACCATTGCACCACATATTCTCTTCTCATTTATATTCATAATATTCATTTAGCTTCCTGGTTCCACTGCACATAACATACTGTCGTAATAGGGGTGTGAAGCGGACCAAAAGTACAGACTAGGAGCAGTTTAACAGCGTTTATTTTACAATAGTGAGAAGTACGATCAAACGGGCAGGGGCATGAGGGGCGCAGGACCAGGAGACGAGGAGCCAGGACACAGGAGCGGGACGTGGAGCCAGGACACAGGAGCGGGACGTGGAGCCAGGACGAGGTGCAGGTAGGTCAGTGGAGCGGGAGCCGTGAGCAGAGTGCAGGTAACAGAGCAGTGAAGACAAGACAAGGCAGGACTGTACCAGGGAGACGAGGCGGGAGGCAGGAGTGAAGCCGGAGGCGCAGGAGCGGGGTAATCCGAGAGCAGGAGTCTGCAGGAGGCTCCCGCCAGGAGCATCAAAAATCCAGTAAGTACAAGAAAAGGTAAGTAACATTCAAAAAGGTAAGTAACAATCAAAAAGGTAAGTAACAATCAAAAGGTAGCGCAGGAGCATTCACGTTTGTCACGCGGACGGACTTGCACCGAGTGACTGGAGCCGGTCCCATTTATTCGCCCCAGGTGGTGCTGATCAGCGCTGACGAGCTGCAGGTGCGAGGAGGCGGGACCAGAGCTCCACCCAGCTCCGGAGTCAGACAGGAGAGGGATGTCTGTGCTGTAGATCCTAGTGGTGTGGATCAGTGATTCGATGTCTCGCTCATTCTTAGCATACAGCTTGATGTCATCCATGCACAGGAGGTGACTGACGGTGGCCCCATTCCTGAGTCGGTATCCATAGCCAGTGTTGCTGATGATTTGGCTGAGGGGGTTCAGACCTATGCAGAACAGTAGTGGGGACAGTGCATCTCCTTGGTATATGCCACATTTGATGGTCACTTGTGCAAGTGGCTTGCCATTGGCCTCAAGGGTGGTTTTCCACAACCTCATCGAGTTTGCAATGAAGGCTCTTAGAGTCCTGTTGATGTTGTACAGCTCCAGGCATTCAGTGATCCATGTGTGTGGCATAGAGTCGTAGGCTTTCTTGTAATCAATCCAGGCAGTGCACAGGTTGGTCTTACGGGTTCTGCAGTCTCGGGTCTACCAGGAGCTGGTGTTTGGCTCCCCTGGTGTCTTTGCCGATGCCCTTCTGTGCTGTGCTCATGTATTGGTCCATGTGCCCACTTATCTTAGCCGCGATGATGCCTGACATGAGCTTCCATGTTGTGGATCATGTCAGGGCCTGGTGCGGTCCAGTTCTTCATACCTGAGACTCTTTCCTGGATGTCTGCCACTGTGATGGTGACTGGATTCTGTTCAGGGAGGTTGCTGTGGTCTTCTCTGAGAGCCACCAGCCATTGTGTGTTATGTGATGCCTCCTTCTCCCATATACCTTTCCAGTACTGTTCGGTTTCCAGCCTTGGTGGGTCTGCTCTGGTGTTATTACCCTGCCACTGAGCGTACACTTTCGCCGGTTGTGTTGCGAACAGACGGTTTATTCGTCTGGATTCATTATCTCGTGTGTACCTCTTTAGGCGGCTGGCCAAGTTTGGCAGTTTCCAGTGCTTCAGGTATGGGCATCTGGCTGTACCTCCTGGGTACTTGTTTTTTCATTGCACCTCTCTGGGCCTCTGACAGTTGGCTCACTTCTCTCCGCACTGCCTTGATTTTAGCCTCTAACCGTCGTTTCCATGGTGGGTATTGTTTCTCATGGCTCCCATGGTTGCTCTTATATCTCTAGGATCACTGCTGCTGAAGTGTATATCAGCTCATTGGTTTCTGTGATGGTTGAGGTAGGGATCGCTTTCAATGCTGCATTCACATCTTCTAGGAGACTTTCAGATCACACTTAGTCTCTGCAGGCGGTGTCGGGGTTGCCTTGTGTTCATTCCTTGTTATCGCATCTCGCCCATCTCCGCCTTGTTCCAGTAGCCCACTTATCGTCATGATGCTCTGGTTCCCCAACACCTGACGCAGACCTTGTTTGGCCGGGGCGACGTCTGAGCCGGCATCTCGTAAGTTTCATTCGCACTCATGTATGAGGTAGGCGGTAGCTTGAAGGGTCTTGCCCAAGGACCCACACTGGTTGTTGGTAATTGCTCATTGCGCCCCTTGGGGGGGGGATTCGAACCCGGGTCCCCCATGTGAAAGTCATAAGACTTACCAGTTGAGCTAACCAGTCAGCTATATATATATATATATATATATATATATATATATATATATATATATATATATATATATATATATGTGTGTGTGTGTGTGTGTGTGTGTGTGTGTGTGTGTGTGTGTGTGTGTATATATATATATATATATATATATATATATATATATATATATATATATACACACACACACACACACACACACACACACATATATATATACTACACACACATATATATATATATATATATATATATATATAAGCATATACTTAACATAAAAAAACATAACAAAAACATACAAAACATATTTTTTTTATATAAAAAAGAACATATAAAGCTTTTAACTCAAATTTTAGCATATAATTTTTGGTTAACATGACAAGAACTCAGACTCAAATAAAAAAAATTGCAGTTAATTTAATTATCATATTTGGCAAATTTATATTCATAAAAGTAAATTTTCTTATACATCCATTTTTTCCCGTTTTTAATTAAACAGTTAGAAGCTTACGTTTCCACTCTCTCTAAAAGTTTAAACAAAAAGCTATTTTAACATTTGAAAGCTGCATCTCTTTAAACATTTTTGTAAAATGTTACAGTGGAAATATTTAACCTTTTCTTTTTTCTATGTATGCCTCCCCCTGGCATTCTGTGTTCTCATAGTGTCTTTTGTGTTCTATTTTGTCATTGTAATTTAAAATTTTCTATGATTAAGAAAAAAAAAAAAAAAGTTTTTACTCGCGGCACTTTTTACTTCGAACCGAGAGTTCCGGCAAGATGGTGGTCCGGGCAGGCAGTACTCCTTGAGCTGTTGAATTTGAATCTCAGAATATCAGTTTGGACCTCGATTTTGAACCACTAAATGGGTATTTTTGCTCTCTTTATTTTTTTAACAACAAAACTCTTAGACAACGAACTTTAAGCACTCCTTGAAGAAGTTAAAGATGACCCGGGAAAAACCTGATGCCCAGGCTAAGCTAGCTTCAGCCTCCAAAGCGGCGGCAACGGACCATGAATATGCCATGGAAGTAGTGGTGCCGTCAACCAAAAGGAAAATCCCGGTTACACCAACCAAACCAGCCGCAGTACAACCCAGCAAGGTAATCATTTCAAACAAAAACGAGCCAGAGCTGACAGCCCTCACCGCAGCTATTAACAAGCTGACTGACAGATTTGATGACTTTGATGTGAAACTTCGGGAAAATTCTATAATACTAGCCAACCTGACTAAGATAACTGAAGTGAATGCTGATGAAATAAAAAACTGTAAAGGCAGGCTCTGTGATCTGGAGAAGTCGGTCCCTGCCCTCGTTAAAGAGAATGCTGATTTGAAAGAGCTGGAGCGCTATAAACGGCGCTGGAATCTAAAAATACAGGGTTTAAAAGAAAAACATGATGAGAACACCCGCAAAGAATTCCTGGAGATCTTGGCAAAAATCGCGCCACAACACTCACCATCCCTAAATACCGTGGTAGACACGGTGCATCGTCTGGGGAAGAGGGAAGTCGGGAGGCACCGCCAGATAATAATCCAGTTCACTATGAGGCACTACCGAGACATCTTCTGGAAGCTCACCAAAGATTCCAAGGCCTGTAAAGAGTTGGGAATCTTCTTCAAGCAAGATTTCTGCAAACTCGACCGAGAGGCCAGGGCTGTTGTCTGGCCTAAAATGGAGCAGGCGAGAGCGGCGGGGCAGAACGTCTACTATCGAGGGCACATCAGATACGTTAACGGAGTCCGGGTGATACCAGGTTGAATGACTTCTTTTAAATTGAAGTTGAACTGAAGTTGAATTGAAGTTCTGAGTTATCTGTTTACTGATGTCTAAGCGTGTTTAATAATAATAATAGAATTTTGGACAGTTTAAGAGTTTGTTCTATGCTTTAAGTCCACAGAGGCATGCTGTAGTTAACATTTTAAGGTCATACACCTGTTTGGTACTGCGTAGGAATATCTTGAGGTCTACCGCATCTTCATTGTATTTCAGATTCAATATTCAATAGCACTTTCACACTACTTGTTACTCTTTACTTCTTGTTTTTTTTGTCCAATTTTTTTTATATTATTTATTGAATTTTATACATATATTGAATTTTATATATATGTTGAATTTAAATTTTGTATCCTTGAATACTAGGGGTTTACGAGATAGTGTAAAAAAAAAATCTATTTTCTTATTTTTTTTAAAATGTTAATGCTAACTGCATTTTGTTACAGGAAACACACTCTGTGGAGGCAGATGAAACCTTTTGGTCTAATCAATGGGGGGAAAAAATACTTTTCTCTCATGGTACAAACAAATCCTCTGGTGTTGCTTTGCTTTTTAAAAACTGTCAATTTAAAATAATCACTCACAAATATGATAGTAATGGTCACTGGCTTATTTGTGTCCTCAAAATGACTGATAATTTTCTGATTTTGTGTAGTGTTTATGGTTACAACATCCCCAACCTAAACAAATTATTATTAGCTGAAATTTCAGATCATATCAAAAACCTTGGTCGAAAATACTGCACAGACAATATCATTTTAGGAGGAGACTTTAACATGGTTCAAGATGAATGGCTGGATAGACTGCTGTCTAAATTCCATTCCCGTCATATAAACACAGTTTTACAAGATTTCTGTTTAGACGTTAATGTAAGTGATCCCTGGAGACTTGCTCATCCAGTAAGACAGTCATTTTCTTGGTTCAAACCAGATGGCTCAGCTAAATCTCGGATTGATTTCTGGCTAACCTCAAACAACTTTATCCAAAATGAAGAAGATGTTAATTTCTCTGCTGCTCCTTTGACTGATCACTGTCTCATTCAACTTAATCTGACTCCTCAGGTGAAAAAACCCTTTAGCAGAGGCTACTGGAAATTTAACTCCTCACTCCTCACTAATGAAGACTTCTGCAGTGATGTTATTGAACTTTTAGAAACAATATACTCTGACGAAAATCGTAAGGGTTATATTGATAAGTGGGAATTCTTTAAATTCAAAGTACGCCAGATCTCTATTAAGCATAGCAAATTAATAGCTAAACAATGTAAACAGAAAGAAACTGAAATTGTAAAGGAACTAAACCAAATTTGCTCTAAACCTAATTTTGATAATGACGAAAAAGTATTCTTCAGTGCTCCCTTGATGATCTTTACACTAAAAAAGCCAAAGGAGCATATCTTAGATCTAGGGCAAAATGGGTGGAGTTTGGTGAAAAAAGTACAGCATTTCTGTAACTTGGAAAAAAAAAGACAAGAAAGGAATGCAGTTCAAAGTCTTTACATTAATGATCAACTTTGTACTGACCCTCAACTGATCTCCACAGAAATCTCTTCATTTTATAGCAAGCTGTACACGTCATCCTACTCTAAACCTCACGCTGAGTTCTTTTACGAAACTGTTAAAGATTTAATCCCCAAAATTGATAATAATTTCAAACAGATCTGTGAAGCAGAAATAACTATTCAAGAATTGGATAAAGCCCTTAGTTGTTTGTCCAAAGATAAAGCTCCAGGTTGTGATGGACTGACTAGTAACTTTTATAAATTCTTCTGGGATCACATCAAAGACCTTATTTTCCAAATGCTTAAAGAGGTTCTAGAAAATGGCTCCCTCACTCATACTATGAAACAGGGAGTGATCACTCTTATCCCCAAACCGGGTAAAGATCCCAACTGCCTTGACAATTTAAGGCCTATAACCCTCTTAAATAACGATGACAAGCTCTTAACTCACATTTTTGCAAACAGACTGAAACTAGGCATAACACAAATCGTTTCTGAAACTCAATTTGGTTTTATAAAAGGACACTCTATTCATAATAATATACGCCTTGTTCTAGATTTAATAGACTATGATTTTCTAATTAACAATGAAGGTTTCATTCTACTTTTAGATTTTTACAAGGCCTTTGATATGATTGAGCATAGTTTTATGTTCCAAGCGTTACAGGCGTTTGGTTTTGGGAGTAAATTTATTAACGTTATACAAACCTTTTATAATGATACCAGTAGCTCGGTTTGTTTACCTCATGGGACCTCTCAGAGATTTAAGATAAACAAAGGAATAAAACAAGGCCCAATCTCACCCCTGTTATTTATTGCAGCAGCAGAGATGCTATCCATATTAATTAAAAATGCAGACTTTGGCAAGCTCTCAATTGCAGATACAGAATTATCTATATGTCAGCTAGCTGACGATACAACTATCTTTTTAAACAACTTGAACGAAATTCCTAAAATACTCCAGTTTATTGAACGCTTTTCTAAAGCCTCAGGCCTCAGATTGAATTTAAACAAATGTGAAATCTTACCTCTAAAGCCATGTGCAGTTTCCAGTGTTTGTAACATCCCTGTTAAATCCACTGTTAAATACCTTGGCATGCAAATAACTAAAGATAAGAACGATTTAGAAAAACTCAATATTTGGGACAAACTTCAGATTTGCACTACTTCTCTGAATAACTGGGCACAGAGAGACTTATCTATCTTCGGTAGAATTCTGCTCACCAAAATGGAGAGTATATCTAGACTTATATACCCAGCCTATTCTATAGGTATGCCTAAACCAGCGATTAAATGTATTAATCAAATTAACTTTAATTTCATTTGGAAGCGGAAAACACACTATATCAAACAAGGCAATTTAATCAAGAAATGTGAAGATGGAGGTTTGCAAGCGATCGAATTTGACAGCCTGAATGGCACTCTGAAAATAAATTGGCTTAGATCCTTTTTTTAAAAACCAAAATAGTTTATGGTTTATTATTCCTGCTAAAATATTTTCCAAATTAGGAGGCTTACACTTTCTTCTCAGATGTGACTTCAATGCTAAAAAACTGCCCATTCAACTGTCCTCTTTTCATCAACAAGTCCTCTTATATTGGAGACTAATATATAAGCACAACTATAGTCCACATAATACACCCCTGTGGAACTGCCAATTCATCACTGTTAGAAACAAATCCCTTTTTGTACAAAAGTGGTTTAAAAAGGGTATTTGGTCCCTGATGCATTTATTGAATGACAATGGTAATCTTCTGTCATTTGATGAATTCACAAGAAAATATGACATACAAACAGAAAAGAAAGAATTTATTCAAATCACTAAGGCCATCCCTCAGAATATTTTGAACACAATCTCCTTCCTATTTCATAATCCTAACTGTAGATATCCCACTCTTCCTAAACTTATGATAAATGGCATCATTATCACAACTCTCAAACTTCCAAATTGTAGAATTAGACAATTCTTTAATGATGCTCTTTTTTCCTATATTTCAAATCCAAATTCTATCTCATACTGTTTTCATCTCAGGAAAAGAAGAAAATTCGTACAATCTATTTGAAACTTCCCATTACCCCTAAAGCTAAGGAAGTCCATTTTAAAAGTCTTTCAGGCATATACCCGTCTAAAGAACTGCTCAGACGGCGTTTTGGGATGGATGACAATTGTTGTTCTTTCTGTGATGTCAATATTGAATCGACAGAACACTTATTTTTTGAATGTATGTTTTCTAAAACCTTTTGGGACGATATACACTACTGGCTCTTCCCCAGGATTCCAAATTTAAAAGACTTTACCAGCAAGGACATTATCTTTGGTATGCTTATGCTGGACAAAAAATGTGAACTGATTCTAAATGTGATCCTTATTATGGGTAAATTCTTTATCCACAAGTGTGGAACTGTTTTGTTATGCCACAAATGTTGTATACCTTTACTATTAATAATAAAAAACAAAAAAAAAAACAAAAAAAAAAAACTTTTTACTTCCTGAATCATGTGGTACAGCCGGGCAGTAAAGACGTCATCATTTTCAGCCCTAGTTTTCAGCCCCTCCCCTACAGCGCACGCTTCAATTCTCGATACGTCACGGGTGACGTCATCAGTCCGCGTCAGTATAAAAACTGCACCGTCACGTGTTTCTTCCTCCCTTGTGCTGTCGTCCTCGGTTGAACATGTGGGAGCGTCAGTGCTGTAAAACTTTTTGTATTTTTTTTTTTCTCATTTTAGGATCTTTGTCCAGGATGGATCGATGTAAGCTCAGATCCGCCCAAGATCTTCTCTCTGGTCAGTGTCTCACTCCAGTCCAGAGAGGACTGAGAGGGGACAAAGAGAGGACAGTGGGGGGACAGAATCAGTTTCACAGTTGTCTGACGTGCTTCTGTTTTCATGAGGTGAACAGTGAAGATGTGATGTTTAATATTTGAGATGTTTTCAGTGATGATAAAATGTAGTCAGAAAAAGCTGGAATTTCCGTCAGATGGTTTAGTGGTGATTTGTTTTTTCTGAACTCAAACACTTTTTGATTTGTCAGATGGATTGTACTGTTGGTCTGAAACTAAATTTATCTTTGCAGTTCTTGAAGCTGATTAATGGTGAAAGCCAAGACAACGACAGATCCTTAAATTCAGGTATAAACTGTGATATTTCTGCACATGAACTTAACCTAAATGTTGTGATGAGACTGAAACTGAAAAAGCTGGAATTACCGTCAGATTGTTCAGTGGTGACTTTTGGTTTCCTGAACTCAACAAACTACAGCACTGGATAAAAGCTCTGCTCTGTGAGTCTGAAACTCTCTTCTCTTTGCAGATGTTGAGGCTGCACAGGTGAAACTCACCTGCTCCATCAACTGGTAAGACGTGAACCATCAACCATAAGAAACAAACAAAAGTGAAATATAACCTGAGATTTTAAAAAATATCTTCAGTTTAGGCATTTTCTAAAATCCAAATGTAAATGTCTGGAGTTAAAACAAGACACAAATCTTCTTGAACAAACTCTTCTGGATTGCCTGTCTTCTGGGGTTTACGCCTGTAGATTTTAAAGCTCATAAAGGCGTCACACAAATCCTAACGCTGAGGGGGGGGAAAACTAATGTTAAAATGTGTAATGACACCCCCTCTAGCCAAATGTTGAAGAGTTTAACATCTGAGACGAGACTTTAGGACGTTATAATGTCGCCTCAGGGGTAACTCCAGTCTGTTTAAAATGGGGAAAATGTGCCCCCACCTGTCCTGTCCAGGTGCAGATGTGAAGTATGTGTCTAAATCTGGTACGAATTATCTTTTTTGTGAGATTAATGAGTTTGTCCCTGACAAATAAACAATTAAAGAATTCGCGTTGTCATCTTTTATTAATATTTGTAAACGGCTATAATTAAATGTCCTGTGTCACAGACTGACCTCCGTGAGCCCCATGTCCTCTGTAGTTTGTAAAACATTTTCTTCACATTATTTGGATGTTTGTTAGTTTGTTTCTATTCCTTGTTTTTATAAGAACAGGTCAAAGTTAAGACAAAACAGTCACGTCTGTCACATGTTGCCATTTTGAGGACTGAAGATGTGTGTAATATGTAGAAATGTATAGATGTACAAATACATGTGTGTAATACTGATATAATCACCATTTAAACAGAGCCCCCTGTATTAATACTCGAGTACTACACCAACAGTACTCTTGAGTAATTTCTTGCAGTTTTTCCTTGAGTAGAACGGTCACACTCACAGCTTCATAAACACTTAACTTAAATAAGACTGTTTTTCTGGGCTTGTCTTACGCTGTATGTGACTCGTAAACATTTAAAGATAAACAGTTGACTTTACTTGAGGATTGTGATCATAATCAGAGCCGAAGTGTTTTCAGTTTTTGTCAGTCCAAAGTGGAGGAATCGAGTTGGATTTGGCAACCAGAGAAACATGTGGCAGAGCAGCTGGAAAGAAAACGCCCCCCGCAGGACAAAAGCAGGAAAGACAACACTGGACCACAACTGAATTTAATTCAAGAGAAGAAAAACATTTACACTGAACCAACGTCTGACATAAAAGAATCACAACATCCTGGTTTAGACTCAATTTAGACCCGGTTTAGTCCCAGTTTAAACTCGATTTAGAGTCTAAACCGAGTTTAAACCAGGACTAACCCGGATCTAAACTTTAGACCTGGGTTAGTCCTGGGTCCCCGGCCCTCAATTCCCCCGAGTCTTGGTCCCGGGCCTCAGGCCTCGTCACGAGCACAGACTGGGCAAGTAGTGGTTGAAGAAGAAGGCGTCCGTTTTGTGTTTGAGGCCAGTGATGAGGTCCTGGTCTCTGTAAACTCTCTGGACCAACATGTCTTCTCCACAGAACAGCATCAGGTCGCACCAGGCCGTCCCCGTCACCATCAGGTCACCCTGAACCTGCCAGTACCCTGGGGACCTCGGGTTCAGCCGTGCCGCTCCCTCTTTAAACACGACATATTTACTGTCAGTGAAGCTGCGCAGATCCTCACACTTCACCTGCAAAATCCCAAACGAGATTTCCTCATTGGGGTCGTAAACCAGACCATCGGGATGAGCCGCAATCCATGGTGCGCTCGGGTGAACTACAACCCCGCAGGGATACCAGTTTACGAAAAGGAGCCGGCAGTATTCCCTCAGAGCTTCCATCCGCCGCTCCTTTTCGATAGCGGCTTGCTTGTACCGGCGCCGCCCGCGTTTTACCTTGGCGACGAGTTTTTGGGCGCTACTTTCTGCGTCTTTAAGTGAAAATAAATATTTGAAACAGTCGAGGAGGCGGGACTTCTTCACATCATCGGTGACGTCTTTGTCCTGGCGGGTCGACTGTTCCAGCGTGTACGCTGCCTCCCACGTTACGGCCATGCCGCTGAGGACGGCGCACTCGTTTGGCGGGAGCACGGGGATGCCGGACGATGGGACCGTTTGGCTCTGCAGGGGGAGTCGGGGCTGTGGAGGGGCTACGCCCAGAGGTTTGAAGTCGCTCTCGGACGGCAGAGGGTGATAGTACGACAGTGGGGATCCTTTAGGGACTTTACCCAGAGCGCACTCCACAAACTCCACCTCCTGGTCTAGTCCCATGAGCGTGATTAGGGGGCGCTGTTCTTCTGGCATGTCTTGGTAGATTTCAGTCATACGAGATATAAATGCTTTGTATTCAGTGTGAGTGGGCAGAAACGTGTTGTCGGGCTTTTTGAACCTAAAGAGGAGAAAAATTATCACAGTAAAAGTCCTGTATGACACAACCTGACCTCTGACCCCTG
This sequence comes from Periophthalmus modestus, assembly GCA_019594935.1. NCBI lineage: Eukaryota > Metazoa > Chordata > Actinopteri > Gobiiformes > Gobiidae > Periophthalmus > Periophthalmus modestus. Next base: position 1,566,653 of record JAIEZT010000013.1, on the reverse strand, counting down.
ACTTCTGACATCTGACCCCTGTGAGCTCCATATTCTAACGCTCCTCCTCAAAAACAGACCTGGAGCTGTGTTTTGTTTCGTTAACATGTTTGAGTAACACCTTATTATTAGTCTGTAACATCTCCAAAGCTCAAAATGCTCTGTTCCACCTTGTGATGTCATCAAGTGGTAGTTTTCAAGTTAACGGCTCCTTTTACCATTAGTTCAGTCGAGATAAGTGGCAACTCCAGGACTGAAATTATCCAAATGATTGTAGTGAAGGTGTGTGGAGTTTAAAAACACAGTGGAGCATTTCCTGTATCACCACATGATGACAAGGTGGAACGTGGAGTGTTTTCAGTTTGAGAGAAGAAGTCAGCCTAAATCTACAGTTTGTGTGTTAAACATGTGATTTGTCATTTATTTGTATTCATAAATATTGTGTAATTTCAATGTGTTTAGTTTAGTCCTTTGTTTAAACTGTGGTTGTTTAAACTGTGGTTGTTTAAACTGTGGTTGTTTAAACTGTGGTTGTTTACACTGTGGTTGCTCGGTAACAGTGGAATCACCTTTACTGTGTCCAAACATGAAGTGACATTATAAACATCAACAAAACGAGATAAGATTCAAAATAAATGTTAAATATAAAGATGCTATTTCAGTGAAGCTGAATCAGATTTTCATAAAAAATGTATAGACGAACATTTATATAAAAGGATTCTGACCTGGGACATTCTAGCAAAGTTTTCTGTGGTGAGGCCTGAAGGAGGAAAAAACAAGATTAGAATCAACACAGTGGAACTGACGTCGTAAACGTCATCACAACAAAGCACCACAAGCTGTCGCCCCCCCCTATGGACAGCTGCACTAGAGCAGCACATTTTTTTACATTTGTCCCAAAATGACGACGCGACGCTGTCGAATACTACAAGTATCGCCGATTAAGAAAATAAAACTGGAGAAGAAAGTGCAGACGTCACAGTGGGCGTGTCACGGCGAGCTTGTCTATATCACAGTGGGCGTGTCACGGTGGGCGTGCCACAGCGGGCATGTCACAGCGGGCCTGTACATCACATTCTAAAACTAAAATGGTAAAATGGTCACATTTTTATAGCGCTTTTCTACCTTTCAAGGCACTCAAAGCGCTTTACAACAAGGAACCAGTCACCCATCCACACACACATTCACACACCAGTGTACGCAGACACTGGGGGCGAGGTGGGTTAAGTGTCTTGCCCAAGGACACAACGACAGCATTCATCTGTGAGGGCTGGAATTGCACCGCCAACCTTCAAGTCAGTGGATCTAACCACTCAACCAATGATGTTTTTATGTAGAGAGCGGGATTTGAACCGCCAACCTTCGGATCAGTGGACAAACACTCAACCAACTGAGCTACTGTCGCCCGCTGAGCGGGCGACAGTAGCTCAGTCTGAGTTTTTAGTTTTGATAATAGTTTTAATGTTTATTTCACGTCTGTCTGTTCGGTTGCACTTGCCTCCTCGTGCTCTCTACGCTCACGGCTCTCCTCCTCCCGGTCTTCCTCCTCTCCTTCATCTTCCTCAATTCTTCTCTCCTCTTTTCTCTCTCCTCTTTCACCGTTGGCGTTGTCTCTGATCATTGACGATGAGATCGTGATGGAAGAGCAGGGAGAGTCGTTCAGCTCCAGAGCACTGGGAGAGAGAGAGGCATTTTAAACTAAATCACAACTGAGTCCCATCCTGAACGAGCGTAAAAGGCGGCTATTTTAGAAGCACCATAATCTCCACTAAATAAATATCCTGTTTTATTCTGCATAAGAACATCTAACCCTGTGTGTCGGATGCCCTTCCTGTGTTCTAAAATGTGCACAGTGGACCATGGACCTGTTTGGTCCTGGTTCAGTCCTGGTTCGGTCCTGGTTCGGTCCTGGTTCGGTCCTGGTTCGGTCCTGGTTCGGTCCTGGTTCAATACTGGTTCGGTCCTGGTTCAATACTGGTTCAATCCTGGTTTAGTTCATGGGACTTTTTTAGTACTGATACCTGTAATTTCGATACCAGTTTTTGTATCGTTATTATCTGATTTGGCCCTCAGAGAAAATACCTCTGTGAGTCAGAAATGGGGAAGGCCTCTGTCTCGGTTTTGACCTCGTTCATGATGTCATCACTGATCACACACTCCATCTGCTCCTCTTTGAGCTGCTCCTCTTTGAGCTGCTCCTCTTTGAGCTGCTCCTCTTTGAGCTGCTCCCCTTTGAGCTGCTCCTCGGACAACATGGCTCCACTCTGGGCTCCAGGAGAGGAATGTCGTAAAGCTGGAAAACTGGAGCCCTCGTCTGCAGGGAGAGTTGGATCACATGTAAGTGTTGATATAATGATCACAAACAGAACTAAAATACAAATATCTTTGAGAGTCTGTTATTGGTGACATTTTGAGAACTTTCTTTCAGAAGATATAATGTTTTGTTTTAAATTGCAAATCACTATGGCAACAGACCTAATTTTTCATCATTCTGAAACCTCTGGATTTGCAGTTACATTTGGAACAATATTGCGCGCTCAGGTGATGTGTTCAGGTGATGGTTTCGGGTGATGGTTTCGGGTGCGTTCAGGTGATGTGTTCAGGTGCGTTCAGGTGATGTGTTCAGGTGCGTTCACGTGATGTGTTCAGGTGCGTTCACGTGATGTGTTCAGGTGCGTTCACGTGATGTGTTCAGGTGCGTTCACGTGATGTGTTCAGGTGCGTTCACGTGTTGTGTTTAGGTGATGTGTTCAGGTGCGTTTAGGTGATGTTTTCAGGTGTGTTCAGGTAATGTTTAAAGGGGATGTTTTCAAGTGTTTTCAGGTGATATGTTCAGGTGATGTTTTCAGATGTTTTCAGGTGATGTTTTCAGGTGCATTCAGGTGATGTGTTGAGGTGCGTTCTGGTGATATGTTCAGGTGATGCTTTCAGGTGATGTTTTCTGGTGTTTTCAGGTGATGAGTTCAGGTGATGTTTTCAGGTGTGTTCAGGTGATGTTTTCAGGTGTGTTCAGGTGAGGTTTTCAGGTGATGTGTTCGGGTGTTTTCAGGTGATGTATTTAGGTGTTTTCACGTGGTGTTTTCAGGTAGTATTTTTAGGTGTTTTCAGGTGGTGTTTTCAGGTGATGTTTTCAGGTGTGTTCAGGTGATGTTTTCATGTTTCTCACCGATCCTGCAGAGGGCCACGTGCGGCTGAAGCATCGACTCCAGCTGGAGCCGCAGACCTTCGTTCTCAGACTCGTAGCTTTGGACCAGATTCTGCACTTCACTGAAAATTTTCAGAGCCACAGCGGAAAAAGTCTCTGTGAGGAACGAGCGGAGGTGCTGCAGAGGTGCGGAGGTGCTGTAGAGGTTCTGCGGAGGCTCCGATGCCATTTCAGCGCCTCGTGTTTGTGATATTTTTTTAATCCGTGGAATCCCGCGTTTATGAACCTGTCTGAAGAGAAGCTAAACATGCTAATGCTAACCCCGCACTGAACCCGGAAGAGGAAAAAGAAAGAGAGGAGGAGGAGAAGGGCGGGGAGAGGAGGAGAGAGGAGAGAAGAGGAGAGGAGAGGGAGAGGAGGGGGAGAGGAGGAGGAGAGGAGAGAGAGGAGAGGAGTTTTTTATGGTAATATTTATGAATTTTTGAATGATTTATATTTATGAATATGAATGAATGAATAGAATATATGAATGAATGAATGAATGAATGAATGAATGAATGAATGAATGAATGAATGAATGAATGAATGAATGAATGAATGAATGAATGAGACTCTGGCGCTCCCGAGTCTAAAAATAATCTGAACAAAAAAATAATAAAATGAAGTTGAAGTCATCATATTTTATCTGTATTTAGTTTTTCAGTAAAGCCAAAAAAGTCACTTTATTTTTTATTCTCCACATATTGTGTTGAATCAAACACATGAATCACATGAATCTTAGTATAAACTTGTACTACCACAGTCACAGAATAAACTTGCACCACAGTCACAGAATAAACTTGTACCACAGTCTCAGGATAAACTTGTACCACAGTGTCAGGATAAACTTGTACCACCACAGTCTCAGGATAAACTTGACCCACAGTCACATGATAAACTTGTACCAGTCTCAGGATAAACTTGTACCACAGTCTCAGGATAAACTAGTGGGAGGCACTGCTCACTCTGGTCAGAAGAACTTTTGAATAAATCCATAATCCATGCTGGAAGCAGACCTTGACACACACTCAAAATGAGTTATAAGACATTAAAATGACACGTAAACAGCAAAAACATACGATTAATCTCAGATCATGGTCCCAGTGATTACTCACATCAGATTCTGCAGTTTATCACTTAAATCATCTTAAAGATCCAGAAATTAGTTTATAATTATATTGATTTCGGTGCATGTGAACAGGGCCATTGTTAAGGAGCATAGAAATAATATGTTTATAGAGCACCAAAAATTATGTAATATCAGATTAAAAATCTAAACATGTTAAAAATAAAAATATGTAAATACATTTTTACTGTATACACTCTGGTCATATTAAAGTAAGGCATTTTTCAAGTATTGTTTGTGTAAGAGATATGAGCCATTCAAAAAACTGGCTCTTTTTATAAAGGGTGGCCCAAAAGTCAGTGACACTTTTAAATCTTCAGTAGCTTCTATAATTCTTAAGTTATACTCACCAAATTTTAACAGTAGATAAACTGAACCTTCCCACATTTTTGGCAATATATACGGTTATAATTGTTCACTTACACTTGAACCTATCACTGCTTAAACTAGGGGAAGTAAAAATGACCTAATTTAAAAAAATAATGTTTTTTAAGTTTCCACCATTTTGAGTTTGGCACTGAATAGTCAGGTCTGTGGAGATCACATACTGCCCTCTGTCTTTGAAAACCACTTATTATGCCTTTAATGGCGTTTACACTTGGGGCATCTCTGGTACTAAAATGTCGACGGTAACACGGCTGGGTTTGTGACCCATGTGACTGACTCAAAGTACCATTGTGCAATGAGGGTTCGTTAATCGGTGCTATATTTGTTCATATTAATGACTACTCTGAGTACTCAGAGTATTCAGAATACTCAGAGCATAGAGTACTCAGAGTACTCAGAGTATTCAGAGTACTCAGAGTATTCATAGTATTCACTGTGAGTACTGTGAGTACTCTAAATACTCAGAGTATTCAGAGTATTCACTGTGAGTACTCTAAATACTCAGAGTATTCACAGTACTCTGAGTACTCAGAGTACTGTGACTAGACCACGTGTCTGACAACGTCATAAATACATTTTCATGAGTTTATTCAGTTTTGTGTCTCTAAACACATGCTCAGTCTTATTTCTTCTCTGTTCATCTTTATATTTGTGAAAACACTTTTTTTTTAAAAATATATTTGATGGAGATCCGGCTCCAACCGTTCACGTGAAGGACTCGTTCAGAAGAGCCGTTTCGTTCACGAACGTCACACTGACAGAGACTCAACAACAGAGCCCCCGAGCAAGACACCGGGCATCGAACCCCCTGCAGCGGCGCCTCTGCTCCTCTGCGCCTCCTGTTCGGCTCTTCTTCTCCTCCTCTCCTCCTCTCTCCTCTCACCTCCTCACACACTGTTGCTTCTACTTTTAGCCTGTTAGGCGCCGCGGCTAGCTCCTTCTGTCCGTGTTTGGAGTCGCAGAACTCGGCTGTCACACAGTGGAAGTGCCGCTGAACAGAGGCGGGACACTGGGGGAAGATGGGGGACATAAACCCGTCCACGTCTCACACGTTTCAACCCGAGGTGAGACTTTTATCAACTATTTTATCTCCGCGCGGCTCGACGTGACGCGGCGACACGCAAACGTCAACTTCGGCGAGCTAGCTCTGAATGCTATTGTGACACTAGCTCACAAATTACACGAATTTGACACCAGTGACAGGGAGAAATGTTTGAGCTAAACGTTCCCCTCATTATCTCTCCACACAGCCTCGAAGCACGTTAAACACTTTGTCAAATGTTCCACTTTTTCTCAGCTCAAACTGGTGCTAACCCGGGCTAGCACCGGGCTAACACCGGGCTAGCATCACACGCGCTTTGTGCACAATTCACAGATGAACTGTAAAACCAAACGAGTGCATTTAAAAGTGACCCTGGAGGTTTAGTGTTTTCTGTGCTCTCTTTCTGTTGGATGGTTTGTTTTTGTTTGTCAGTGAAGCTGGAGTGAGATACGTCTTATGTTTTAGCATTAGCTTCAGTGTGTTTTCATCGTTAGCCTCACATTAGCTCTTTGGCTGTGGGGGTTGGTAGAATAATTTGACCTATACAGAAACGTCCAGTTTGTCTCAAATACTTCATCTGGAATAACTTTGTCCACATGTTTGTTTCACGTGTCATTTTGTCCGGGACAAAGTTTGTCAAGATATTTTAGAGCATTTATTAGACACGGCTATGAAGCTGTCACAGCCATGATGACAGGAGAGTGTGTGTGTGTGTGTGTGTGTGTGTGTGTGTGTGTGTGTGTGTGTGTGTGTGTGTGTGTGTGTGTGTGTGTGTGTGTGTGAGTGAGTGTGTGAGAGAGAGAGAGAGTGAGAGAGTGCGTGTATAAATCTCTTTAAATTGCTTTGCATTTCAACAAGACTTACGCGTATTGCAGTAGTTTTAAAGGCATTGAATAGTTCCATTGAAGATGACATGGTGATGTTTGTATTTGTGATGTTTCTGATGGTTGTATTTGTGATGGCTCTGATGGTTGTATTTGTGATGGCCCTGATCGTTGTATTTGTGATGTTTGTATTTGTGATGTTTGTATTTGTGATGGTTCTGATGGTTGTATTTGTGATGTTTGTATTTGTGATGGTTCTGATGGTTGTATTTGCGATGTTTGTAATTGTGATGTTTGTGTTTTCACAGGGCTTCAGTCCGCAGTATCGCAGGAAGAGGACTGTGGAAGACTTTAATAAGTTCTGTACGTTTGTTTTGGCGTACGCCGGGTACATCCCGTATCCGCAGGAGGTGAGTGACATCAGTGAATGAACCTAAGACTAGTTTTCATTTGTCTCAAAGCAAAAGGACAAACCTTCAGATTTGCACAGCCAGCTCACGTACGTAGAGTTGGCACAGGTGCAGTAGTAAACAGTGGCCCAAAGCACAGGAGCATAATTAAGCACTAATAATTATCAATGTCAAAATTAGGTCTGTTTTGTAATCGAATAATTGTTACCGGTAAAGCTGATCGTGCTAAAACACAGGACGACCTTCAATTTAATGTTATGGATATAAACTGTTTCATGAAGTGCTTCAATGAGCCTTAGGCCAATGTGTCCGAACCCCAACCCAAAACTCACATCCAGCCCCCACTGTATACTGCATCCAGCCCCCACTGTATACTGCATCCAGCCCCCACTGTATACTGCATCCAGCCCCCACTGTATACTGCATCCAGCCCCCACTGTATACTGCATCCAGCCCCCACTGTATAGTGCATCCAGCCCCAGTGTATACTGCATCCAGCCCCAGTATAGGGGAAAAAAAACTAACAAAAAACTGGTTTACATATCGGCTTCAAAACACGAGCGTTAGGCCTGTCTCAGTGATCACTTGATCTGTTGTTCTTTATATGAAAGATGGATCTATATATTTCTGGTGTGTTTACATAATGAAGAGACTTGTTACTTGTTCTACGTCTCAAATCTCGTATGTGTTCCAAGTGTTTTACATTACATTAAGTGTACATTAATGACATCAATAAAAACATGGCAGAATGACGCACATTCTGCCATTTTTTTATTGATGTCATTAATGTACATCGACCTGTGAAGTTCAGCATAACTGAAGTAAATACAGACCATAAACGATAATAGTGAAACTCATTTACGCCACTGACACAAAAACCCAAGAGCAGATTTAAATCACAGAAACTATTATAAATCTACAATATTTTAAAAATCATGAACTGTAAGAAATAAACAGCAGAATGAAACACTTGAGGTTTGTGTCTGTAATGAGTCAGACAAGTTATTAACTCGGCTCAGGTCTCAGACAAAAATAACAGAACAAATAACACATTTCCAGTGACTCGACTGGAGATATGGGTTTGTTTTGAGCTGAACCAGAGAGCTTCACATAGAAGTCAAGTTTCAAGTTTTAATTAAACTGACGTAATGTAACATGGGGAATATTGACCCCATAAAAATCTATATTTCCATGTTTCATAAATTTAGTGAGTGACAGTCTGTGTAAATATAACAACATTTTCTCCTGTGTTTTTGAGTCTTAAAGTAGTTTCGTTATTATCATTTATCACAGTGTTTCTCTGCAGCAACATATCAGGCTTAAGTGTCTTGACAGGCCTAACGAGGGCACAGGTGTTATTAAGACTCAGGAGGGCGAGGGGGCAGGCCACGGGACAGGTGGCGAGGGGACAGGCGGGTGATGTGTGTAAATGTTGTGTTTTTGATGGATCTCTGACCTGGATGCCCTCACACGGCTTCACTTCATCTTCATCTAGAACAAACCCTATAAAAATATAAAGTGAAAACAGGTACTTTTCTGTCAGATACAGATCACAGCGCCCTCTGGTTGTTATTGATATTAGCTCATTATTGTGTTCAAGTGACAGGATGCAGAGGTTAAAAAGACCCTTTGTTTCATAAATGTTGTGGAGTAAACAGCTGCAATTGTGAAATGTCCCGTGATACTGTTTAATGTTCACTTTTAAGCAGCACTTTTCCACCGTCAAGACTCAAAGCTCTTTACATCAAGACGCACACACACAGCACGCACACACACATGCGTACACACATGCGTACACACATGCGTACACACATGCGTACACACATGCGTACACACATGCGTACACACATGCGTACACGCACACACACACACGCACACACACACACACATGCGTACACACATGCGTACACACATGCGTACACACATGCGTACACACATGCGTACACACATGCGTACACACATGCGTACACACATGCGTACACACACACGCACACACACAGCACACACACACATGCGTACACACATGCATACACACGCACACACACAGCACACACACACACACACATGCGTACACACATGCGTACACACATGCGTACACACATGTGTACACACATACATACACACACACATACACACACAGAGAGGACTGTTTAAACCAGGGGTCTCAGACTCACGGCCCGCGCCAGTAGTTTGTGGCCTGCGTCTTAATATGAAAGTTTATTGTTAGTGCAGCCCGCGAGTTTGATATGTGTGGCACTTTACACTTTCACTTTTTGGGGCGACAGTGGCTCAGTGGTTAGAGCATTGGTCTCCCAACCTGAAGGTCGGAGGATCGAGTCCAACTCGGACCAAGTTCTGTCATTGTGTCCTTAGGCAAGACACTTCACCCACATTGCCTAGTATGAAAGTGGTGTGTGTGCGAATGATCGGTGGTGGTCGGAGGGGCCGATGGCGCAAACTGGCAGCCTCGTTTCCGTCAGTCTACCCCAGGGCAGCTGTGGCTACAATAGTAGCTTACCATCACCAAGTGTGGAGTGAATGAATAATGACTTCACTGTAGCGCTTTGAGAGGCTTTGATAAAGCGCATTACAAATAAGGCATTATTATTACAGTGTTGGGTTCGTGCAGCTCCGCAAACACCAATCACGGTGGGGTATATGGCTCTTGGGGCGGGACATCGGCCAGGCTTGATACAGATAAACATTTCTCATGGAATGAAAGTTAAACAGTGTTGCCGTGGAGTGTTTTCTTCTGTGCACGTGGACATTCGTCCGAGCCCGCTGCGTTCACTGGGACATTGTATGTATATAAATGTGTATAAATATATATACACACACGTGAATGGCACTTAGAGAGTTAATATGAGGTCTCTCTCTGACAAAATAAATCAAAGTGATGCGTACGTGGCGGGATAAAAGAAAAGTAAAGAGCTCAGTGCAACCTAATGTAGTTTGCATACACACACCTGTGCATCCATAACAATCCCCGGTAACCAACTATAGGGTTGCATCGTGGGTTTGTGGGTCATTTTGGCCGTGTCCCAATTCTCCACATGCACTGTTCCAAGTGCCCGTGTATCCGCCTTCTGCTGAAATGAGACATGGTACTTCAACCGCTGTCTGCGCGCTTACTATGTTACCAACTGTAGCTGCTACATAACTTTAAGAAATTATACCTTGTTAAAACGGTCTTAAACGGTCTTACAGAGACAGAGGTAACCAGTGTAATTTTTACATTCATAGTCTATAAACCAGAGGACACTGATTAGTTGTACGTAAAGTGGGATACTGCAGTTTAACAGTTCTGTATTTGGGCAGATTTAATTTGAAAACCACTTTAACACAGGTAGAGGGCGCTGTTTGCCTTCTGTGCCTTGTACCAGTTCATTTCATCTTATTAGGCCCGAGCCGGAGACAACATCCCGGCGAGGGACTCATTAAAACCGCGTCCGAAACGAGGAAAATGGCAAAAATCAAGTAGTAAACACGCCCCGACATGCCAGTGAGTGGTGTCAAAAATTAGAACTCACCAAGCTCTAAATGTCACCGAAGACCCCCCAAAAAAATAACGAAAGACGACTCGGTAGCGCCACCTCAAACTTTGATTTTCATGGGGCCTATGGGAGCCCGACTCCTAAAAATCTGAAACTCTCGCATCAAAAATAGAACACATGTCGGGACATGAAAAAAAATTATATTATGGCCCCGCCCTAAATGTACAGGAAGTCGGCCATATTGGATCAAACGACAAAAGCGCACACCCTCACATTCAGGACATCTCCTCGCACAGTTTTCATCACAAACACTTCAAATTTGGGCAAAACCCACTAAACCTTCAAATTTCATTTTCAGAAATTCATAGGAGACGATCGATTTGTCGTAGACTTGTGAAAAAATTCTTATTTGTGATGGGGCACAATGTGAGAAAGTCACATGACTGTAGCTTTTATGGTTTAGGAGAAAAATAATGGGTGGAAAATCAGTTTCCATTATTCTTCTTATTCTTATTCTTATTCTTATTTTGGTCACGACTTCGAAGCCATTTTTGACCCCCTGAACGTTAACGAAAACTCAATTTTATTGGACCCAATATTCAAGACTCGTGAAAAATTAATTTTTATGGTAAAAAAAATGTTTGTGTTTTAAAATGGCTCAATAGTGCCACCTCAAAAATCAAAATACATTACGGCAATGATGATGGATTTTTCTAAGTCATAAAATGTGGGCGTGGTCAGCCTGCTAATAAAAAAGCAATTTTTGGAACTTTTAAAAAGCACGTAACTCAGACATGAAGGGTCCCATTTCCCGGCATTAATATACGTTTTGTTCAAAATGTTGAACTGAACGCACGAACATACAATTTACATAAGTCAGACATTACATTGCTCCACAGCGCCCCCTTGAACTTTGATTTTCATGGGGCAAATGGGAGCCCGACTCGGGAAAAAGTGAACCTAAAAATCTGAAACTCACATAAAAAAATAGAATATGTTGGGATATGACAAAAATTATACTTTGACCTCACCCTAAAATGTACAGGAAGTCGGCCAAAGTGGATCAAACCCGGGAATGACAAAAGCGCACACCCTCACATCTCCTCGCACAGTTTTCATCACAAACACTTCAAATTTGGCCGAAACCCACTAAACCCATGTGAGATTAAAGATCATCAATTATATTGTGAATTATATTATATTGTGACTTTGGGTCTGGTCATGGTGAATTTTATACAAAATCGCAATTTTTTAAATATTTCAATAAAATATTTCTCTTTCACACATTTTTTGTTGGGAAAACGCTAATACAGCGTTTATGCACATTTGTTAGCTGAACACAATGATATGCAAATTCATGGCTTTATCTCACAAAATGGCTCTCTAGCGCCCTCTTCAATTTTCATTTTCAAAAATTCATAGAAGACAATCGATTTGTCGTGGACTTGTGAAAAAATTCACAGGGGCCTTATTTGTGATGGGCCATAATGTGAGAAAGTTACATGACTGTAGCTTTTATGGTTTAGGAGAAAAATAATGGTTGAAAAATTAGTTTCCATTATTATTATTCTTCTTTATTAATTTGGTCCAGGCCATTTTTGATCCCCTGAACATTAACGAAAACTCACTTTTATTAGACCCAAAATTGAAGGTTGGTGAAAAATTAGTTATTTTGAAGTTTGTTAGCAAAAATATTCAAAAAATGATACGCTAGCGCCCCCTTACAACCCCCATTCATTTTTTGGCAAAGTTTTTCATAGACATGTAAAATTTGGGACATCCACTCACCTTTCAATACTGAACAAAAAAGCCAATGACAACATACCTCTATCTACAACTATGTTTACCGTGGTAACGTCATACATGTGTCATTGAAATGAATGGGGTTCAGAGTACTGGACTTTGTTGTTGACTAAGTAGATGCTCTGCACTAATCCAACTATGACCTAAAATTCAAGATTGGTGAAAAAATATGTATTTTCATATGCAAAAAAATTAATGTTTCAAAAATGACTCAGCAGCGCCACCTCAACGTTCAAAATACATTACGGCAATGACAGACCTTTTTCATCGTAGACAAATGAAATTTGGTAGAACCATAGAACATGTCAAGACATGTAAAAAATTATATTATGACCCCACCCTAAACCTGACAGGAAGTCGGCCATTGTGGGCGGAAGCCCATTTTTTGGAAATTTTTACTCTCACGTTTGGATTTTTTAAGCCATGGATTTTCATTAAAAAAAACTTGAAAATTGGACAAAGTGAACTAGACCCATGTGGGATTAAAACCCACTCACTTAAATTTTTCTAAGTGATAAAATGTGGGTGTGGCCAACATGCGAAAAAAAAAGTATTAAATTGCACCTAACTCAAACATGCAGTGTCCTGTTAACTGCCATTAATATACATTTTGGTCACATTGTTCATCTGAATGTCATGATATACAGTTTACATAGCTGAGACAATACATTGCTCCACAGCGCCCCCTTGAAATTTTGAATGGGACCCAAAAAATTTTACTTTTTCAAAAACATTTGAAATTTGGCATGGACATCCCTTTTCCCATACTGACCAAAAAAGCCAAAGGGAACATACCTCTATTTCCAAGTGTGTTGCCATGGCAACGACCGACATTTCTAATTGAAATACATGGGTTTTGGTGAACTGGGATGAAAAAATTTACTTTGTCATTGACCATCGAATTTTGGTACACATATTCCACTCATCATACTGAACAAAAAAGTCAATGAAGACATACCTATATTTCCAACCGTGCAGATGTGAAAATGTCATAAATGCTCTCATTGGAATGAATGGAGTAGTATTACTCAGTCGCTGATTTTGGTGGTAGGGGCGATGTAAGCGGGAACGAGAAGCGCGAACTCCACGGTGGCGTGTACCCCGCAGTCGCAAGGGGTGGCGAGGGCCTTTATCACTGCTTGCAGTTTTAATTATTGTTATTATTGCAATAATAATTCCTAATGATAATATTGTATTCTTCTTAATCTTATTGTCTGGGAATAACTGCACATTTCTTTATTCAATGTAACTTTTTTTTCCTCCAAACCAGCCCAGAAGAATGTTCTGCAAAACCTAAGTTGCCAGAGATGCACAGGTTTTTAATCCTCACACTGTACACACTGTACAGATCTTTATTCAGATTTTAGTTTCATGTTGCCCTGTTGTAGGTGACATAAACCAGTACAAACATTTGAACGTATATTGCGTAGCGAACTCCATTTTCATCTTTTTTTGCGTAAGCGCGGTGCATGATGGGATATAGCAGTGTGCGAAGTCTGCTCGGATGCATAATTTACTTACGGCCGAACTCCATGGAAACGCAGGACATATTTTCGGCCGAATTCGTCGGGGGCATGTAATGGGACAGCACACATGTCGTGCTGGACATGATGGAAGCTCTTAAATGCACCGGTGCATTTAAGGGCACTTTAGCGACTTGGGACACGTTTTTTTATCCTGCTAGGTCTCTAGCAGCAAGGAGTAGGCAAGAGAAGCCATGTTCAGAAGAACAATTCATGTTCTTCAATGTTCCATTCATGTTCAGGACAATTTATGTTCAGAAGAAGGTTAAAGGTTAAAGAACTGTTAGCTGGGGGGGGGGGACCTGATGCGGTCCAGCCTCACCCAGACTCTGCCTCCAGCGGCCCCCAGGTAAATTGAGTTTGAGACCCCTGGTTTGAACTCTTGCAGATGGGTAGATAGATGGATAAATACCTTATTAATCCCAGACCAGGGAAATTAATTTGTCCAGCAGCAAAAATAAAAACAGACATACCATAAATTGCACACAGGTATAAAATCACAAACAGTACAAAGATAATAAATATAATAAAGTGCACCAACTTGTTTTAATCTTGTTCTCCCTGGTTCCAGGACTCTCCCGTGCGCAATAGCTCCAGTCCTCCCAACAGCACAGGCAGCACAGCGGACAGTGATGGCTGGACCCCGGGACCCTCCGCCCCCTGTGTCCCACGAGCCAACACACAAGACCGCAACAGGAAGAGGCCACAGCCAGGGGGCGCTCTCCCTGCACACACCAAGAAAGAGGTTAGTTGTACAGACAGGTGTAGAGTGACATGAGGTAAAGAGGAGGTTATCTCCCATGTTCCGACGCTGTTCACTCAGCAAAAACATGTTTTTAGACGCCATCCATACATGTTTCAGTAATCTAGCGATCTCTCCATGGCCCTGTACAAGGCTCCACCCACAAGTCTACATCACTCATGCTCCACACGACAGTCCTCCATAAATATACAAAAACATGATACAAAACTGTACACTACAACTTCACAAACCTGATGTGATGTGCAGTAGTTTCATTAGTGGGATGCAGCTGATTGCTCTCTGTGCTAAGTCCCTCCCCCTTTAGAGCACTATCACAACACAAAGAGAAAGTGAAACTTATAAAATGTTAATATGTTGTTTTAAGTGAATATCACATTTTCAAAACAAAAGGAAACAGGGAGATATAAATATGTTAGTTAATACCCCATACAAGTAAATACCTCCTCTTTAATACCCCACACAAGTAAATACCTTCTCTTTAATACATATACACGGAGAGGTGCACATTATGGCACATTATTTTACTCCTCAAAATCAAAATGGCGGCATTAGTGTTTGTCTTGTCTTCCAGCTCACCGTCGGCTCGTTTAATGTTCCCGTTTTGTTTTTCAGCTCACTGTCGGCTCATTTATCGTTCCCGTTTTGTTTTGCAGCTCACCGTCACCTTGTTTAACGTTCACATTTTGTTTTTCAGCTCACTGTGGCCTCGTTTAACGTTCCTGTTTTGTTTTTCAGCTCACTGTTGGCTCGTTTCACACAGACGAGCGTCGAAAAGTGGACAACCTGAAGAAGAAGAAGAGACGAAAGGAGCTCTTACCTGGAGACACTCACTCACCTGAGCTGCACTGTGGTCGACCAATCAAAGATGAGCCTGACGATGACATCAGCATCGCCCCACCCAGCCCCGCCCGCTTGTCCTCAGGGTATAAGGAGGAGGGGGAGTACCCGGGGGAGGAGGACCGGCGGTGCTGGGACCTGCAGGAGGGCGTGGTGCAGGTGCAGAAGGTGGAGGGGTTGCCAGGTAACAGGACAGTTTTCAGGCAGGGGAAACAGGTGGTGTTCAGAGACGAGGACGGATCTGGAGAGGACGAAGACATCATGGTGGACTCAGGTCAGAACACAGACTCATCTAAAGATTCATGATATTTGTAATATTTCACACTCTGTAAATCATCGCTGTCTTATTTAACGCGACAATTTTAACGAAATGAACCTTTATATAATAATTTATATAGTAATATAAGATCACAACCGTAAAGATTCATCTTCATCAAATCAGTAACTTACAACCACAGACTGTGTTTATAAATGCACAGAGCTAACCTGCTAGCATAGACTGTATATATAAATGTAGAGCTAACGTGCTACCATACACTGTATATATAAATGCACAGAGCTAACCTGCTAGCATACACTGTATATATAAATGCACGTAGCTAACCTGCTAGCATAGACAGTTTATATAAATGTACAGAGCTAACTTGCTAGCATACACTGTAAATATAAATGGACAAAGCTAACCTGCTAGCATAGCCAGTATATATAAATGCACGTAGCTAAGTTGCTAGCATAGACTGTTTATACAACAGGAAACAGAAAGTGATCATGAACACTCGCTTTGTTTGTTTAGCCTGTGTGAGATCAAACTGGTCACTGTAATGTTTCAAAGTAGATAAGTTCATAATTAGGCTAAATTCTTGTTTGTTTTCATGTTTATCTGTGTAAATTCTCGTTTGTTTTTGTGTCTCTGTGTAAATTCTCATTTGTTTTTGTGGTTATCTGTGTAAAGCCCATACGAGCCCCTCTCTTAAGCCTCTCCCTCTGTGCAGATGACGACTCATGGGACCTGGTCACGTGTTTCTGTATGAAGCCGTTCGCAGGCAGAGCCATGATCGAGTGCAACACCTGCCACACCTGGATTCACCTGTCATGTGCCAAGATCCGAAAGAGCCACGTCCCCGAGACCTACGTGTGCCAGGGGTGCCGGGCGCGAGGGCTCGGGAGGGCGGCAGGGGCGGAGCCGCCGGGCGCCTCGGGGGCGGGGCAGGACGCTCGCAGGTCTAACCGATCCAGAGTCGGATCCAAAAAACACATGCTGGACTGAAGAGGGCGCTGTGGAGACACGCGGGGTCAAAGGTCGACCCCGGGCCGCGGGATGGACTCGGTGCTGCCCCCTTCAGGTCTCTCCCTCCTCGAGCGGGAAAGTCGGGCCACATCAGGAAACGTGAATGCAAAGAAAATGAGCAGAAACTTGAAATGTTTTTAAAAATGGTGTAAAGGCCCAGAGTTCGGATCAATAACATCTCCGCAAACAAACAAATGAACAAATGTATGAATGAAACAAAACACAAGTCCCAGGTCTGATTTTGAGGAGGAGCATTAGAACATGGAGCTCACAGGGGTCAGGGGTCAGTTTGTGTGACACAGGACCTTTAAGTGTCTTAAAGGGAAAGTGTTTCATTCAGGTTAAAAGACTATTTAAATATTAATTTTACAGAACAAACTTTGACAGCTCTAATAATAATTTCTTTTTATTTAGATTGATAAAGTATCGAAATTCAGATACTAACGATACTAAACAAGGATCGATACTAGATCCTCATGTTTCACAGGTATAGATGGTAAACGAGTCCCACTGACACAAATGAACCTGAATCTTTCTATATAAGGATGTATAAGACACAAAGACTAGAAAACACCCACAGACCACTATAAACCTACTGGACCGAACCGGTCCATGTTCCACTCTGAACCTACTGGACTCTGAGGATCACACAGATATAAGACACACGTGAATAAAACACATGATAAAACATGTAATGTGGAACAGCTCAGAGGGTTTTTATCATCGTAGTATCGGTATCAGGATCAGGATCAGTATTGAGTATCGAGTCTGTTCTTTAGTATCAAATAGAGTTTGAGGGTTTAGTTTGGTGACTCTGCTAATGATCAGTTTTACTCGTGTGGAGTCTGGTCCATGTGGACGATTAAACAAGTGTTTTTATCCAATTATAAAAAGTAAATCAATACTTTAACAATTAAATATTAATTAAGAACATTTTTCAGAACGAGTCAAAAGAGAGAAGGATTTAAATAGAATCTTATAACATCATAAAAGTGATAAATGTTTCTTTCTTAAAATCATTTCAGCTCAGATGCAGCTTCACACGTAGAAATACTCAAAAATCCACTTAAATGTCCCTGTGGACCTGCTCGTCTCTATGGAGATGTTTTTGCTCTGCCTGGAATCCACACTATGGCATTACGTGTATTTACTATGACTGGGCTCGGCTCTCCACAGATCTGACCTGGAATTTGGTGTCGTCACCTGCGTGTCTGAAGACTGCTCGGTGTCTTTCTGCTCTGAGAGACATTCTTGGCATTAATGTCTCTGTGGAAACGAGCAAAAGTGACATAGTGCATCTTTCAACCAGATTCACTTTGAGCTAATTTAAGACAAACAAAAATACTAGTAACTTTTAATGAGTATTTTAAAAAGTTCTCAGTTTCCTCATCTGGTCTAGTTTCCCGCTCTGCGCTCCGCCCTCTGCGCCCCGCCCTCTGTGCCTGGCCCTCTGAGCCCCGCCCTTCCTTTATGGATCTCGGGACTTCTGTTTGAAGCCATTGTGGATCCTCTGACTGAGCGTACGGCAATCACTCGTGTACGTCAAAGTTTGTTGATCAAGATTAGCATAGCAACAAGCCGCTAACGTTTCCGGGGAGGGAGTTCTCCTCAACGAACACTGGAACTGCCATAGAGAAGCCCCTCCCCTTTGTAACTGCCACCCCGCCCCTGGTGCATGCTGGGATTAGTAGGAAAGGACGGTTTGCACTTTGTTTCTCACGTAAAGCTCCCATATGATGATATATTTAGACTTTTCTAATGAAACTAAGCTGTTTTAGAACTTACAATGTGTATTTATGAACAATGTGAACCGTGTTGGAAGAAAATGCTTCAGACTCATTTGTTTGTGAGATATTCCTGCTCTGATCTCAGACTAAAATCCTTCAGTCGTTGGGACTTGAGTTGTGGTTTAGTCGTCGTTCTGCTCCAGACACTTTTCCTCCAGGTTCAAATATTTGAAAAAGCCTCTATATCCTGATACGGGAGCTTTACGTGGATTTTCTGTTTTAATTTATCGATTTCCCTGAAAAGTCAATGTTACATAAAAAAATTGGTTCAAATTTAACTAAAGTGTATTTTACTTGATGGTGCTCAAAGTTTAACAATTCATTGAAAAATAATAGAACAGAGTTTGTGAATGTTTGTATTTCAGATGATCAGGAGTCTCAAACTGTCTTCCAGACAAACTGTCACTGCGGCGCTCTTCTGGTGGAGCCTGGGACAATGTGTGGAAAAACTGATGTTACAAGTGTAAGTGTGATGTCACTTCCTGTCCATCCTCTGACTTCCTGTTTGTTTAGTGACGACACATCTGACTAAACAGAGACATTTAAAACACGCTCATGAACATGAATCTATGGATAGAACTGTATTGGGGGGGGGGGGGAGGGGGCCTAAGAAGCTAGGCTAGGCTAAGCTAGGTTAAGCTAGCGTTAGCAGTGACGGCAGTGAGGCGTACCCACTGGTAATCCTGTTATGATTTTTACTACAGTATTCACATATTTGACAGTTTGAGCTGAAACACTTTTGAAATGGAACAAAAACAAATCAGCTGTGACCAGGAAGTGACATCATCATTTAACAAAACGTCATGTAAAGTGCACACGACAGGTTTTCATACGATTCTGTTTCATTTGGTGGATCGCCCCTGTGATAAATATTTGTCAGAGTTTTGTATCAGTCCAAAAATACAGACGGTGTCTGAGTTGTGCCTCTGAACATGGAACACTCAGCACAGAGAAGACTTAGACATGAGAAGAGACTCTTTAAATACAGCTCTTATTTATTTTATGAGCTCCCATGTGTTCGGTTGTTTACTTTATGGTTGCTGGTAATAGTTGTAGAATTAGCTCTTTCTAAAGTTATAAACTTCTTTCAAAATTGGCAGATGAAGGAAAAGCAGTAAAGATTAAAGTCTGTATGATGTTCTGCCTGTTGACCTGTCCTGTGCACTTTAATCTCTGAGGTCTGTGTGAATGCTGCTGACTCACTCTTGAATATTATATGAATCTGACACATAATCCAGGTTTTAAAGATAAACCTGTAGCTTTAGCTTCAGAGTCGTGTTTTTTTACTTTCTGACCCTGAACCACCAGTTGAGAACCATTAGCACAGCTCATGTTCGTTTAAATTGTGTAAAAGTGAAACGCTTTCTCCTCCCGTGTTTAAGTTCTAACATTGTCACTTCAGTATTGCCTTCTGGTGCAGAGGATTATGGGAGATGTATTTCTTGTCACTTTGTGTAAACCCAGATGAAGCTTTTCTTCCTGTGCCATTGCTGTTGGGCTGCTGTCCATGTTTGTTTTAAAGCCATAATCTAGAGTCTAGAGTCTCTAGACTCTAGACTCTAGTGAGAGTCTAGAGACTCACTAGACTAGAGACTCACTAGTCTCTAGACTCCAGTGACTCTAGGACCGAGCAGGTTTCACACAGAAACAATAAGCTCCACGATTTTACAGACGTGACGGCTACAGAGTTTTCAGGATCTGAACCTGTCCCGAAAGCAAAACACTTTGGGAATTCTTGTCTTCAGTGTAAAAAGGTCCCGATCCAGGTCTTGGTCCTGGTCCTGGTCCAGGTCTTGGTCTCGGTCCCGTTCCCGTTCTTAGTCACTGTCCCAGTCTTTGTCCCGGTCCAGGTCCAGGTCCCGGAGTGTGTAACTGTGGTTGAACTGTTTCTGTGAAACTTTTGTAAACTATTGTAAATAAAGAGTTACCATTTTATTGGAGCTGAGTCATTTGGGCCAATGTGACGTAGAATGTGAGACATGTCCCCACCTCCTGACAACGTCCTCCACCTCCTCAGACACGTCCCCCAGCTCCTCAGACATGTCCTCAGCTCCTCCGGTGTTACCCCAACGCGTTCAAAGGCCAGCTGAGGGACATAGTCCCTCCAGTGTGTCCTGGGTCTTCCCCCGGGGCCGCGTCCTGGTGGTACATGAACACCTCCCAGGGAGGCATCCAGGAGGCATCAGAGACATGCCTGAGCGTCCTCAGGGAGCAGTGACTCCGAGCTCCGCCCCCTGTCTCTAAAAGAGTGTCCAGCGGAGGAAAGACACATGAGGACAGTTTCTGGTGTGACTCACCGGCTCCAGAGTCACACCTCCAAACAACAACAACGACGTCTGAAATAATAAAAATTGACACCAAAACTGAAATGACTGAGCGGGTGTAACACCTCTAGAGTGAGCCGTACGTGAACGCGTAACATCTCCAGAGCCGTATGTGAACGAGTAACATCTCCAAAGTGAGCCCTACGTGAACAAGTAACCTCTCCAGAGTGAGCCCTACGTGAACGAGTAACATCTCCAGAGTGAGCCCTACGTGAATGAGTAACATCTCCAGAGTGAGCCGTACGTGAATGAGTAACATCTCCAGAGTGAGCCATACGTGTACGAGTAACATCTCCAACGTGAGCCGTACGTGAACCAGTAACATCTCCAAAGTGAGCCATCGGGGCGACAGTGGCTCAGTGGTTAGAGCATTGGTCTCCCAACCCGAAGGTCGGAGGATCGAGTCCAGCTCGGACCAAGTTCTGTCGTTGTGTCCTTAGGCAAGACACTTCACCCACATTGCCTAGTATGAAAGTGGTGTGTGCGTGAATGATCGGTGGTGGTCGGAGGGGCCGATGGCGCAAACTGGCAGCCTCGCTTCCGTCAGTCTACCCCAGGGCAGCTGTGGCTACAATAGTAGCTTACCATCACCAAGTGTGGAGTGAACGAATAATGACTTCAGTGTAGCGCTTTGAGAGGCTTTGATAAAGCGCATTACAAATGTAAGGCATTATTATTATACCTGTACGAGTAACATCTCCACAGTGAGCCATACGTGAACGTGTAACATCTCCAGAGTGAGCCATACTTGAGCCACAGAGGTTCGTCTCTTATGTTTTTATTTTATTGCAGTTTTTACAGAATAAACATTTTGACAATTAAACATTTACACAGTTTAATATTTATGGACTGAAAAGATCATCCACAACATTATGGCCACCTGGGACTGAACCAGGTCTAAACTAGGTCTAATCCAGGCCTAACCCAGGTCTAAACCAGGACTAAACCAGCCCTAACCCAGGTCTAAACCAGGTCTAATCAAGGTCTAATCGTCTGATAAAATAAGTTTGTTACATCAGTTTAAACGTTTTATCTGTTTTACACCAGGATAAATACTGGACCAATAACTGGAGCCGATAGCCGATGTCCGATAGCAATTGGTGCGTCCATTGGAGACGAGCAGATAAGTGACTCCACAACAGAAAAGTGACACAGTGAGGCTTTAATGTAAATGTGTCAATGTTGTGGCTGAAGCGGCTCAGGGTCAAACTAAAGATAAAACGTCCAAACAAAGTTTGACTCGTTACAGTAGAATAAAAAATGCAAATATTTTAGAGTTTTAGGATTAAATAAAACAAAACGAGTGAAGCTCCACTGCCCCCTACAGGCCACTTTAAGAGGCATGTGTTTGGTAATTGTTCTTTTGAATTTAAATGCAGATATTAACAACAAAAACAAAGTTTTGGTTTAGTCCTGTTCTGATCCTTGTCTGAGTGTGTTATAGAGTTCAGTGTGATGTCACTTCCTGTCCATCATCTGACTTCCTGTTAGTGACGACACATCTGACTAAACAGAGACGTTTAAAACACGCACATGAACATGGATCTATGGATAGAACTGTACAAGGGAAGGGAGCTAAGAAGCTAGGCTAGGCTAAGCTAGCATTAGCAGTGACGGCAGTGAGACGTACACACAGTATTCACATATTTGACAGTTTGAGCTGAAACACTTTTGAAATGGAACAAAAACAAATCAGCTGTGACCAGGAAGTGACACCATCACTTAACGACTCTTTGCCCTTAAATACGTCTCCATGGAGACGAATAGGTGACACTACCAGGCCAAGTTACAAGTCAGATCTGTGGAGAATGTTTGTCAAGCTTTGAACAATGAAACAGCTGTAAATAAGATGGATGGGATTAATGCCATACTCTGGAACATTTCAGGCAAAGCAATAGCATCACCACGGAGAAAAGCTACACAGTACATCTTTAATTTATAAATAATTATTTACAATTCACAGAGGTGGTAGTACTCAGGTAGATTTACTCAAGTAACTTTTTACAGAAATTGTACTCTTCAGAGTACTCTTCTAGCAGCATACTTTTACTCCTCGAGTAATATTTTCATTAAAGTAACAGTACTTGAGTACTATATAGTACAGTGTCACAGTACTCGAGTACTATATAGTATAGTGTAAAAGTACTCTATAAGTAAGAGTACTGACTTAAGTAGTACAGGTGTCAGACAAGTAGTACTTTTCTTAAATAGTTTTTACTCTTGTCAAGTAATTTCTTGGAGTACTAGTCAACTTCTACTTGAGTAATGTTTTTTTTACAACATTACTCTTTCTCGAGTACATTGGGCTCCTGTAAATATCCTTCAGTCTGTGGCTGAGGCTCCTTCTTAAACTCAACTCAACGTTGTAATGTTTATAAAGGCAAATCTAAACACATTTAAGACCCATTAAATGAACAGGACGTGCACACGTTTCCACGGTGATAAAATGATCCATATGTAAAACACAAACGTGGTTCAGGTCGAACGAAAATAAACAAACCGTGTAACGTCTAAAGACACCGACCGAGAACATCTGTCACACCTGTCTGACACCTGTCACACCTGTATGACACCTGTCACACCTGTTTGACACCTGTATGACATCTGTCACACCTGTCACACCTGTTTGACACCTGTCTGACACCTGTCACACCTGACACCTGTCACACCTGTCACACCTGTTTGACACCTGACACCTGTCACACCTGTCTGACACCTGTCACACCTGTCTGACACCTGTCACACCTGTTTGACACCTGTCTGACACCTGTCACACCTGTCTGACACCTGTCACACCTGTTTGACACCTGTCTGACACATGTCACACCTGTTTGACACCTGTCTGACACCTGTCACACCTGTCTGACACCTGTCACACCTGTTTGACACCTGTCTGACACCTGTCACACCTGTCTGACACCTGTCACACCTGTTTGACACCTGTCTGACACCTGTCACACCTGTCTGACACCTGTCACACCTGTTTGACACCTGTCTGACACCTGTCACACCTGTTTGACACCTGTCACACCTGTCTGACACCTGTCTGACACCTGTCTGACACCTGTCACACCTGTTTGACACCTGTTTGACACCTGTCTGACACCTGTCACACCTGTCTGACACCTGTCACACCTGTCTGACACCTGTCACACCTGTCACACCTGTCTGACAACTGTCTCACCTGTTGGCTACTCTGGCACAGGTAAGATTCATGTCTTTTTTTTAATAATTTGTGCGGCAGAAAAAAATACTGTTGCTATGGTAACTGTCCAGGTTTATGGTCGGGCTCTAGGACGACTCCGAGGACTCGATTCTGTGAGCTGGAAAAGAAGAATCAGAAAAACATTTAAAAATAAAAATACGATACACACACAATACAGTGACACTGCTGCCCCCTGTGGGTCAGTGCAAGAACTACACTTCAAACTGAAACACAAATTACTCTAAACAAGTCGTGTTTTTTCACTTTTGTACTGTTCAGTGGGTGGTGTTTAATCGGGTGGTGTCTCAGTGGGTGGTGTTTAATCAGGTGGTGTCTCACACTGCTTGGGGATCCTCAGGGCCTCTGTGTCCGCAGACAGAACCTGGTGCATAACGCCTCTGAACTGATACAACAGCTTCAGGCTCTTCTCCTCCCCCACAGCCGGGTCATAGAACCCAGGAAGACCCGCCTGGAACACACAGAACCGGGACTAGAACAGACAGAACCGGAACTAAAACAGACAGAAGCGGGACTAGAACACAGACAGAACTGGGATTAGAACACAGACAGAACCAGAACTGGACCGGAACTAAACTGGGACTGAACCGGAACTAAACCGGGTCTAAACCAGGACTAAACCGGGTCTAAACCGGGTCTAAACCAGGACTAAACCAGGACTAAACCAAGACTAAACCAGGACTAAACCGGGTCTGATTCAGATGTTTGGTTCTTGTACCTTGGAGGCCTCTGTGAGGATGAGTTTTGAGTCTTTGACTAAACACTGCAGAGGAACAGTGACGTCGATCACTTGGTTTTTCTCCTGTTTCAGCTCCGACACAAACTTTCCGTACCAGGCGTTCAGAATGATCAGACCTGAAACACCAGAACCAAAAATAAAACACCAGAACCAAAAATAAAACACAGCCACAAAATATAAGACATGAGACAAATAAATCTTAGTGATGTCTTTAAGATTTTTAGTATTAAAGGTCCTGCTTTACACAAACTGACTCTGAGCTTCATGTTCTAACGCTGCTCCTCAAAAAACAGACCTGGAGTTGTCTTTTGTTTCATTCACACATGTTTTCTGTCACTTCTTCCGAGGAGGAAGCAGAGACCGGGGACCCGGAAGTGGACCCGTCCATCACCCTGGCTGGAGATGGTTAAAGCTCCTCGGTGGCTCCAGGGGTGGATGAGATCCATCCTGAGTGTCTTAAATCTCTGGATGTTGTGGGTCTTGGCTGACACGTCTCTGCAACATCACGTGGAGGTTGGGGACAGTACCTGTGGACTGGCAGACCAGGGTGGTGGTCCCTCTGTGTGGTATATTGCGCTCAGCGCTATAACCGCCGTCAGCCAATAGGTGGTGCTGTTGTATAATGGTTGCCAGTTGAGGTTGGTATCTTTATTAAAAAAGAAACAATGGACCTTCACCACAGCCTTGTCTCAGTGGTCTGTTACTTATATGGATATAACCCACTTCAAAGACTACAAATAGCATAAAGCTACAACATGGTGTCAGAAGTTTGAGCTGCCGTGTGAAATGAGTGAACAAAGACCCCAACAGCAAGCTTGCAGGAGACTGACACACAGCTAAAGTTGCTAACAGCATGGAGCAATTCAAACCGCCGTCGCCTGTGCTACTCAACGGCAATTTGGGTGAGACTTGGCGCAGATGGGAACAAAGGTTCTAACTATACATGGTCGCTTCAGGTGCGTTGGAGAAAGATGAAAAGGTTGAAACAGCCATTCTCCTACATACTATCAGTGAGGAGGCCCTAGAAGTGTATAAAACACTGACTATTACCCCTGCTGGAGACGAGCTAACAACTGACGAGTTTATGCTAGCATTCAAGAACTATTGTAGCCCGTGAAAAAAAGTTATTTTTGAGCACCATCAGTTCTGGTCACATCCAATGCCAGAAGGAATTACAATAGACAGATATGTCAAAGAACTCTGTAAAAAAAAGCAAAGACTGTGAGTTTGGACGTAATGAAGACGACGTGATCAGAGACAAGTTGGTTTTCAGCATTAATGACATGAGATTAAAAGAAAGACTGCTTCGTGATAATGACTTAACTTTATGCAAAGCAATAGAAATATGCAGCTCAGTGGAGGTAGCCAAATCACAGATTCAGGCTATGCAGTCGGCTCCAGTCACACAAGACATGTCAGTGGATGCATTAAGAAAAGCAACAGGACACAGTCGACATGCAAAACCTACAAATAAACAATAAACGGTT
The DNA here is from genome assembly GCA_019594935.1 of Periophthalmus modestus. Classification (NCBI taxonomy): domain Eukaryota; kingdom Metazoa; phylum Chordata; class Actinopteri; order Gobiiformes; family Gobiidae; genus Periophthalmus; species Periophthalmus modestus. Next base: position 1,540,433 of record JAIEZT010000013.1, on the reverse strand, counting down.
TGTAACAAGTGTGGCAATAAGCATGAGCTCAGGCAGTGTCCAGCCTATGGAATAACATGTCACAAGTGTAAAAAAGGTAACCATTTTGCAAAGATGTGTAGATCTACTGCATAAAAGAACAGTAACTACAAGAAAACTAAAACTGAACATTGAGACCGAAGTGGATCCATTGTACATAGGAATGTTGTGCAGTGACAAGAGAGAGACTAACAAAAGTTGGATAGAGACTGTCAAAATCAAAGGGTTGCCAGTCACTTTCAAGCTTGACACAGGTGCAGATGCAAACGTGCTTCCCATGTCAGTTTACGAAAAACTTTATGGTACACCTCAGTTAAAGCCCACAAAGACTGCACTTATAGCTTTTGGTGGAGCTCGCATACATGCAGATGGCGTGGTGTCTCTCGAATGTGAAGTAAGGGAGAACAAAGCTGTACTTGACTTTTTTGTGACTAGCTATGCAGATGAGTCAATCTTGGGTGGACAAGCATGTGAACAGCTGCAACTGGTGAAACGAGTTGAGTCACTAAGCGCAAAGATGACCAAACCACCTCTCGGAGAAGTATACAGAAGTTTTCACAGGACTTGGTGAGTTTCCCTGGAGTTCACCACATCCACTTTGATACAAATGTAACGCCTGTGATACACGCATGTCTCTCTCCATATTGGACCCACTGAAACAGACGTTGAAAGATCTACAAAACAGAGATGTGTCATTGAGCCTACAGAATGGGTGAACAGTTTAGTCGTCACACAGAAGAAGAACAAGACACTAAGGGTGTGTTTGGACCCTTGTGATCTGAACCGAGCAGTGAAACGCCAGCACTACTCCATTCCCACACATGAGGATGTCCTCAGTAAACTAGCTGGAAAATCTATCTTCACCATTCTGGATGAAAAAGATGGTTACTGGCAAATCAAACTGGATGAGCCGTCTTCCAAGCTCTGTACTTTTAACACGCCCTGGGGTCGGTACCGTTTCCTCCGACTCCCATTTGGAGTTAGATCAGCTTGCGAGGTTTTTCAACAAAAGAACTTTGAGCTTTTTGGTGATATACCCGGTGTGTTTATCATAGCAGATGACATGATCATTGCAGCAGCTACAGAACAAGAGCATGATGAGATCCTGCAAAAGGTGATGGAAAGAGCAAAAACTGCAAATGTAAAGTTTAACAAGGACAAGATACAGTTCAAAGTGGATACAGTGAAATACATGGGTCACATCATCACTGCAGCTGGACAGAAAGCAGATGACGCAAAGATCAAAGCTATTGTGAATATGCCCACTCCAGAGGACAAACAAAGCCTTCAACGTCTTCTTGGAATTACAAAATTTCTGACACAGTACATTCCGAACAAAGCTTCGCTAACTGCTCCTTTGAGACAGCTTCTGAAAAAGGACGCAATATGGCAGTGGCAATCACATCACACCAAAGCTTTACAAATACTGAAGTCCACGCTGACACAAGCACCAGTTTTGAGATTTTATGACCACAGGAAACCACTAACAGCACAAGCTGACTCTTCAAAAGATGCTGCAGGAAGGACAACCTGTATGCTATGCGTCACGAGCACTCACAGACACAGAAAAGAGATATGCACAAATAGAGAAAGAGTTGCTAGCCATTGTGTTTGCTGCCAAAACATTTCACCAATATGTCTATGGAAGACCAGTGAAAGTGCAATCTGATCACATGCCGCTTGAAGTAATTATGCGCAAGCCGCTCTGTGAAGCGCCAGCAAGATTACAAGGCATGGTGTTACACCTGCAGAGGTATGATCTCACTGTCACATACACACCTGACAAACACATGTACATAGCTGACGCACTTTCACGTGCCACAACACCCAATGACAATGACAACGAAACAGAAACATCAAGTGATGAAAGTGTTGTGTACGCTTTAGAGGCCACAGAGCCGCTGTGTGAAGAGACACTCAACAAGCTGAAAGCAGCGGTAGCAGCAGACAGTGTGCTACAGGCTGTGCGTGAAAGACACATGATCAGGTGGCCTGCTAAAAGGAAAAGTCTGGGCAAAATACTCCACAGCTATTGGCCATTGCGACACAGCATCAGTGTCAACAAGGACATTGTCATGGTAGGAGACAAGATTGTTATACCACAAAACTTCAAACACGTGATACTTGAGAAGCTGTACATTGCTCACCAAGGGATACAGCGCACGAAAGCCAAAGTGAGAAAAGTTCTATACTGGCCATGTGATATAGAGTCTATGATTGAAAAGTGTGAACAATGCCAACAAATGCAACCAAGAAACCAAGTGTAGCCACTTATTCCACATCCAGTTCCAGAGCTCCCATGGATGAAACTTGGAGCGGACATTTTTGAGCTGAACCGTCAGTTATATCTCCTGTTAGTTGATTACTTGACCAAATACCCTGAAGTTCTGAATCTGCCTAATAAGACAGCTCACTCTGTGATTCAAAAATTAAATCAGTTTTTGCAAGGCACGGAATTCCAAAAGAAATAGTGAGCGATCACGTACTATTCACCAGTTATGAGATGAAGTCATTCGCAAGTTCATGGGAAATCAAGCTCACATTCTCCAGCCCTGGTTTCCCTCTTCAAATGGAATGGCTGAGCGTGCCATTAAGACTGTTTAAACACGCTCTGAAGAAGGTACTATTACAGGTACTGATCCACATCTAGTGCTTTTGTCCCTGAGAAACACTCCAGTTACTGGACTGAATGTATCACCTGCACAGATGTTAATGGGAAGAGTTATTCGCAGCACACACTGCTATGTACAAGTGCTGTGCTGAAACAATCAACCCCACAAGATGTCTACAACAAGGTACAGGGCATTCAGTTCTAACAAAAGCAGCATTTTGACCGACGTACACAACCGCTAACAGTGTTGTCGCCTGGTGACACTGTACACATGCAAACACAACGCGGTTGGGAGCCAGCAGTCGTCGTTCGCCAAAGAGAGGAGCCATGCTCTTACACCGTACATACACCAGCAAGACGAGTCTTGAGAGGAACAGGAGACTTCTGAGGAAAATACAGCCAAGTCTGTTCAAGGAAAAATCACTGGACTCTGACCCAGATGAACTGTCTTCTCAAACTCCAGAATCAGTTGGACCGTCAACACATGATCCACCAGATGATTCATCTAATAACGCTCCAACATGCTACACACGTTGTGGTCGTACTGTAAGACGTCCTGCTAGATACAATGACTAGGTCATAAGTTAATATTGTGTATATCTTCCAAGTTCCTATTTTGTTACTTAAGGCTGAAAGGAAGTGAGAACACATGTGTTTATGTTTTCAGAAGATGTGTCATGCATTTTGTTATTGTTCAGACAGGATAAGGAAAGGTATTTTGCTAAATGTACACATAAATAGTATGATGCATTTGTGTTCGAATGTTACACAGATTTTATCTTGGAAAAGAGGGATGTGGTATATTGCACTCAGCGCTATAACTGCCGCCAGCGTGGTAGATGGTGCTGTTGTATAATGGTTGTCAGTTGAGGTTGGTCCATCCATCCATCCATTTTCTTCCGCTTATCCGGGGCCGGGTCGCGGGGGCAGCAGTCTAAGCAGGGACTCCCAGACTTCCCTCACCCCAGACACGTCCTCCAGCTCCTCCGGTGGGACCCCAAGGCGTTCCCAGGCCAGCCGAGAGACATAGTCCCTCCAGCGTGTCCTGGGTCTTCCTCGGGGCCTCCTCCCGGTGGGACATGCCCAGAACACCTCCCTAGGGAGGCGTCCAGGAGGCATCCTGAGCAGATGCCACCTCAGCTGGTTCCTCTCGACGTGAAGGAGCAGCGGCCCTACTCCGAGCTCCTCCCGTGTGACTGAGCTCCTCACCCTGTCTTTGTTGAGGTTGGTATCTTTATTTAAAAAGAAACAATGGACCTTCACCACAGCCTTGTCTCAGTGGTCCGTTACTTATATGCATATAATGCTATGCTATTCATAGTCAAAGGCTATGAATAGCATAAAGCTAAAACATTCTGTATAAGAAGGAGGACCAGAGGGTGTGTTCCAATTACAGGGTAATCACACTCCTCAGCCTCCACAGTGAGGTCAATTCCAGAGACTGGAGAGGAGAATCCCACTGATAGTCGAACCTCAGATTCAGGAGGAGTAGTGAGGTTTTTGTCCCAGACGTGGTATAGACCAGCTCTATACTCTCCATCGTGTCCTCGAGTAGTCCGGGGCCCTTTGCTAAGGGCTGTCCGGTCCTTGTATGACTGGAGCAGGAGCTGTGCTCATTGGCAGCAGTAAGTCAGACCTGTTCTCGGAGCATGTTGGACTACGCCAGGGCTGCTCTTTGTCACCGGTTCTGTTCATTGTATTTATGGACAGAAGTTCTAGGTGCAGCCAGGGGCCAGAGGGGTGCGGTTCAGTGGCTGGAGGGGGTCCAGTTCAGGACCTGCAGCACTGGGGCGGTTTGCAGCCGAGGGAGAAGTGGCTGGAATGAGAATGGGGCGTGAGATTGACAGTTGGATCGGTGCAGCATCTGCAGTGACGCGGTCGCTGTAGCTGTCTGTTGTGGTGAAGAAGGAGCTGAGTCCAAAGGCAAAGCTCTCGATTTACCTCAATCTACATTCCTGCCCTCACCTTTGGTCATGAGCTCTGGGTAATGACCAAAAGGACGAGATCACGATACACGTGGTTGAAATGAGTTCCTCCGCAGGGTGGCTGGGCACTCCCTTAGAGATAGAGTAAGGAGCTCAGTCATATGGGAGAAGCTTGGAGTAGAGCCGCTGCTCCTCCACATGGAGAGGAGCAGTTTAGTTGGCTCGGGCATCTGCTCAGGATGCCTCCTGGACACCTCCTTGGGGAGTTCATGTCCCACCGGGAGGAGGCCCCGGGGAAGACCCAGGACACACTGGAGGAACTATGTCTCTGGCCTGGGAACACCTTGGGGTCCCATCGGAGGAGCTAGAGGACGTGTCTGGGGTGTGGGAAGTCTGGGAGTCCCTGCCCCCTGACTCGGCCCCAGATAAGAGGAAGAACATGGATGGATGTTTTAAATGTTTTGTTTTTGTGTAAATGTTTTAAATGTTTTGTTTTAATGTACATGTTTTAAGTGTCGTACCCATCTTGGACTCCTCAGCATCTATAATCCTCTTGACCGACTCCTGCATCAGTAAAACCTGAAATACAAACAGAAACTTGTGACTTTAGGTAAAAAAACAAAACCAAGTAAAACAAATTAAAGGTGCACTGTGTAACTTTTCTTCTGAAGGAAACCTGTTTGTCTCCATGGATGGTATTACTTTACCTGTAGTGCTTCACAGTATGGCATTAAACTTGACTATCTCCATGGAGACACACGTGTGAACAGAGCCACGCCCCTTTAAGACACGTGTCAACTGTCACACCCCTTTAAGACACCTGTAAACAGGCACGTCCATTTAAGACCCACATGTGAGTCTTACTGTGGATTTTTTAAGTTTAATATTAGTATTAAAAATATTAGTATTAAAAAAATCCATTAATGGATTTGAATGGATTGTGGAATATTACAGGTAATTGCAAAAGACAAATTTAAATCTGTCACTGGACAAATCGTTGTAGGAGTGAAGACGTTTGGCTGCTCATCCAAGTCTCAGTTCTGGTTAGATTACTGCTGGAGACTGCCTTTATCTGTCTGAAGGAGGCGCTAACGACGCTGAAACTGGAAACATCTACTGTCTCCAGTTTCAGCTGAAAGTACCCCATTCAGCCCTTAACGACCCTGATATTCTCTTTGTTTGGGTCTGAGGATGGAGTTCTAGATGGGGGACAGATTATATCTAAGGCTCCATTTCTGTTGAAGGAAGGATTCTCTTTCCTAACAAAGATATCTTCTTTAACTCTCCTCTCAAACCATTTCTTTTCTCTGGCTCAGATCTGAACCTCACTCTCTTCAAAGGAGTGGTTAGTGTCTTTGAGATGGAGATGGTGATGTACAGTATTGTTAAAAATAATAGCAGTTATTATGTGAATAACCAGAATAATCCAGGTTTCAAATATATATTTTTATTTCTACATGGCAAACAAGTTACCAGTAGGTGCAGTAAGTTCTCAGAAAACAAAACAAGACCCAACATTGATGATATACATGCTCTTAAGGCTGTGCAATTGGGCAACTAGTTGAAAGGGGTGTGTTAAAAAAAAAAAAAAAGCAGTGCCTGCCGTTGACTGTACAAACTCAAAATTATTTTGTAGAAACATTTTTGTTTGTAGGATTTAGCAATCCTGTGAATCACTAAACTAATATTTTGTTGTGCTGCTTCACATCTGTGTGGCATGGAGTCAACCAACTTGTGGCACCTTTCAGCTGTTGTTCCACTCCATGATTCTTTAACAACATTCCACAATTCATTTACATTTCTTGGTTTTGCTTCATAAACAGCATTTTTCACATCACCCCACAAGTTCTCGATTGAATTAAGGTCCGGGGATTGGGTTGGCCACTCCATAACAAGTTTGTTGGTTTGGAACCAAGACTTTGCTCGTTTACTTGTGTGTTTTTGGGTCATTGTCTTGTTGAAACACCAATTTCAAGGGCATGTCCTCTTCAGCATAAGCCACCACTATGCTTCACTGTCTTCACTGTGTACTGTGGCTTGAATTCAGAGTTTGGGGGTCGTCTCACACACTGTCTATGGCCCTTGGATCCAAAAAGAACAATTTTACTCTCATCAGTCCACAAAATGTTCCTCCATTTCTCTTTAGGCCAGTTGATGTGTTCTTTGGCAATTGTAACCGTTTCTCCACATGCATTTTTTTTAACAGAGGAACTTTGCGGGGGCTTCTTGAAAATAGCTTCACACAGACGTCTTCTAACTGTCACAGCACTTACAAGTAACTCCAGACTGTCTTTGATCATCCTGGAGCTGATCATTGGCTGAACCTTTGCCATTCTGATTATTCTTCGATCCATTTTGATGGTTGTCTTTCGTTTTCTTCCACGTCTCTCTGGTTTTGCTCTCCATTTAAAGGCATTGGAGATAATTTTAGCTCAACAGCCTATATTTTTTTGCATCTCTTTATAGGTTTTCCCCTCTCCAATCAACTTTTTCATCAAAGTACGCCGTTCTTCTGAACAGTGTTTTGAACCACCCATTTTTCTCAAATGCATATTCAACAAGTGCTGGCTTCATCCTTAAATTGGGGCCACCTAATTGACACCTGTTTTTTTTTTCCACAAAATTGATGACCTCACTGATTGGATGCCGACACTGCTATTTTTTTAGCACACCCCTTTCAACTAGTTGCCCAATGGCACAGCCTTAAGAGCATGTATATCATCAATGTTGGGTCTTGTTTGTTTTCTGAGAATATATTGCACCTACTGGTAACTTGTTTGTCATGTAGCAATAAAAATATACTAAAGACCTGGATTATTGTGGTTAATCACATTGTACTGCTATTATTTTGAACAATACTGTACAGCGGACTGTGGTCCTGAGCTGCTCTCTCTCAATGGTGTTGGTACATTCTCTTATGGAGTGTCTGTTTAGTTTCTCCAATGTAAGGCTTACTGCACTCTTCACTACACTGAATGGAGAAGACACATTACTTTATGTCCCAGGGTTTTGTCCTTTGGTTGAACCAGTTTTTGTCTTAAAGTGTTTGTAGGTTTGAAAAAGACATGAATCTCAAACTGTCTGAAAATTCTCTTAAGTTTTTCAAACACACCCTCTGTGAATAGTTACACCTATCCTTCTGGGTTCAGATTTCCTGTTGTCCTGTTTTTTGGATTCTTGGATCTATTGAAGGCCCATATTGGATATCCACAAGCAGAGAGGACTTTCTCCGCGTGTTGCTCCTCCTTCACTTTTCCCTCTGTTTTTGTGGGAACTGAAGAAGAGACGAGCAGCCAAACGTCTTCACTCCTACAATGATTTGTCCAGTGACAGATTTAAATTTCGTCTTTATTGTGGATCAGACCTGGACAACTGAGCAACACAGACATGTTCCAGGTTATGTAATGACATCTCCATGGAGACAGGCGGCAGGTCCCTACTAGAAAAGTTTCATATTGCAGTTTTAATTGTGAATAAGTTTGTTTTTCATTTTACTCACAGCCGACTCCGCCTCCTGTTTCTTTTTGGCGATGTCTGTGGCCGAATTTATCCTCTGCAGCTCCAGCTCCCTGAAAACAACAATTATAATCAGCAAAATTACACAAGAGTCTGGAGAGAAGGACAGAACGGTCAGCATGTCCACTGTGGTCAGCATGTCCACTGTGGTCAGCATGTCCAGAGAGATCAGCATGTCCAGAGAGATCAGCATGCCCAGAGAGATCAGCATGTCCAGAGAGATCAGCATGTCCAGTGTGGTCAGTATGTCCACTGTGGTCAGCATGTCCACTGTGGTCAGCATGTCCAGAGAGATCAGCATGCCCAGAGAGATCAGCATGTCCAGAGAGATCAGCATGTCCAGTGTGGTCAGTATGTCCACTGTGGTCAGCATGTCCAGAGCGGTCAGCATGTCCAGAGCAACCTAAGAGCCAAACAGGAGCGAGGCTGTTGAAGGTAACACCCTTTCCCGCTGGTTTAGCAGAAAGCGGGCGCTTAACAATGCTGTCAATCAAACCTGTTGCTAACAGGAGCAACCTCGGGGAAAGAAGGAAGTGCGCACATGATCACTCCCTGTTTGGAACATGGCACTAGGTAACCCAGCAGTTTATGTTTTTACACAATATTGTGCATTATTTTGTCCTTTGTGTCTTTTGAACATGTTTTTGTCACGTTTATGTTTTAGGACTTATAATAATGAGTTTGGATAATGCTGCACCATAATGAGATCATGAGGTGAGTTTTCCCAACGGTTTAGAAATAAAACACAAACTCAGAGTTTATATTATAATAAAACACAAACTCAGTGTGTTTATATTAAAATAAAACCCATTCTCAGTTTGTTTATATTATAATTAAACACAAACTCAGTGTGTTTATATTATAATAAAACACATTCTCAGTGTGTTTATATTATAATAAAACTCAAACTCAGATTTTATATTATAATAAAACACAAACTCAGTTTATATTGTAAAAAGACTAAATGTACTGACTGCTCCTTCTGTGCCTGAGTGCAGGGGATGATGACCAGTCTGTGCACGGCCAGGTACACCAGCAGGGGGCAGACTGTGGCGTAGAACACCGCAGAGGGGAGGAGCTGATCGGTCAGGTGAACAGGGAACAGGTACGTCTGCGACGCACGCGACAGTCTACAGGGGGAAACAGAGAGGTGATATAAACACAGCCTACGGGGGGGAGACAGAGAGGTGATATATACACACAGCCTACAGGGGGAGATAGAGAGGTGATATACACACAGCCTACAGGGGGAGACAGACAGGTGATATAAACACAGCCTATAGGGGGAGACAGAGAGGTGATAAAAACAGCCTACAGGGGGAGACAGAGAGGTGATATCATCAGAGTCATATTTAGAGATGCACAGATATGGCTTTTTCAGTTCTGATACCGATTTCAATACCAATACCAGAGCAGAGCCTAAAAATAACATTTATTTAATTTAAACTAAAATAAAAACAGTGTTCTGGAGCTTTTATTCTCAAACATTCTGAGACTCTCTGAGACTACGACCTTTAAACAGTCTCATTACATCAGTTACTCTGTCCATATCGACCGAGCCGATATCTGGAGCGGATGTTCGATACCAGTATTAGATCAATGTGTCTGTAAACACATAACGGAATAAACATGGAAGAAAAGTAAAGATTTTACTTGATTTTGAGGGTGACGCCCTGAGGAACCCCAACGCTCACCGATGCAGAGAGAACACTGTGACGACTGACCTTACGCTCAACACCATACTCTACGACTGTCCCAAACCAACCCGTCCTGGGCGGGGGGTGGGGGGAGAGGGGGAGGAGGAGAGAAAGAGGAGAGAGAGGAGAGTTATTATAATGCATTATTTCCACGTCTCATTTTGTTTTTTGTAAAACGTGTTTTTCTGTTCGTACTTGAGCGAGCCTTTGACTCTGGTCTGGTCCTCGTCCTGGAACTTGTACTGACAACTCAGCATCAGATATGAGTGTGGCACCCCCAGCTGCAGGGAGGAGTCATAGCACTGTAATAACACTGTGATAATTATGTTATAAATGTATTATAATACTGTAATGTTATAAATGTGTAAAAACATTGTAATAATCATGTTACAAATGTGCAATAGCACAGTAATAATCATATTATAAATGTGTAATAACAATGTAATAATCATGTGTCAACACTAATAATCATGTTATAAACGTGTAAGAACGATGTAACAATCATGTTATAAATGTGTAATAACACTTTAAAACGCTAATCGTGTTACAAATGTGTAAGAACAATGTAATAATCATGTTATAAATGTGTAATAACGTTGTAATAATCATGTTTTAAATGTGTCATGACACTTTAATAACACTGTAATGATACTGTAATAATCATATTATAAGACTAAAACATTTTGTTATTATTAGAGCCAGGGCTAACCACTCTGCCACAGCTGCAGTTCTCTGTGTTACCTGTAGGCCGAGTGTTAGGTGCATTTCCCTGTGTTACCTGTAGGGCGAGCGTCAGGTGCGTGGACTTGGTGTCTCGGACGATGCTCGTCGTCATGGCGCTGTTGGGACCCCAGCGCCACTGCAGGTAGCCCATGGTATTACAGTCCAGGTGACGAGCCGCCATCAGAGAACAGGACGGTCTGACGCCACGAGGAGAAAACTGGACACCACACTGACCGGTCATCCAACTGAGGAGGAGAGGGAGGAGAGAAAAGAGGAGGAGAAAGGAGGAGAGAGAGGAGGAGTGAGGAAGAGAGTGAGTAGAGGAGAAAACTTGTCACCACACTGACCGGTCATCCAACTGAGGAGGAAAGGAAGAGAGTGAGGAGGAGGAGAGTGAGTAGAGGAGAGAGGTGAGAGGTGGAGCGAGGAGGAGAAAGGAGAGGAAGAGAGAGAAGGAGGAGAGTGAGGAGGAGAAAACTGGACACCACACTGACCGGTCATCCAACTGAGGAAGAGAGGAGGAGAGTGAGGAAGAGGAGGAGAGAGAGGAGGAGCGAGGAAGAGAGTGAGGAGAGGTGAAAACTGGCCACCACACTGACCGGTCATCCAACTGAGGAGGAGAGGAGGAGAGTGAGGAGAGAAGAGGAGAGAGGAGGAAAGAGGAAGAGATTGACGAGGAGGAGAGAGGGAGACGAGAGAGGGGAGAAGAAAGGAAGAGGAGAGGAGAAAGGAAAAGAGGAAGAGATGGATAGGTAAGGAGAGAAGGACAAAGGTCAGGGGGTGAGAGAAAAGGCGGGAGGACAGAAAGATGAGGTTTAAAGAGAGAGAGGGATGGATGACGGATGGAGGAGGCTTGGAGTCTGAGGTTTAAATCTCACCATCTCTGAGTCACGTTTCTAAACATCTTTAACCCGACCACCGGCCCCAGAACGTCCCCCGCCCCAAACTCCATCTGCAGAGCACAAGAGGTCAGAGGTCACAACGAGGCATCGCCCACTTTAAACAAAGGTTAGAGGTCACATTTAAACCAGACTGAACCAGGTACAAAGATCACAGCATCGCACAGACAGAGCCAGGACTTAGAGCGTCTCCTAGAGTCCAGCAGGAAAAGTGCAGCCAGTGTTACGGTACTAAAGAACAGACTTAATACCTCAGACTTTTTATGTAACTGGACATAGCTAACCTGCTAGCCACCATGTTACAAACAGGAAGTGATCATGTGACCGCTGCAGCTCCATCAACTAATTTTTATTTCACTATTGTGTCTAAATCAAGATATAAATATTAATGACAGACAAATCAGGTCCATCTATCCCCAAGGTTGCTCCTGCTAGCGTTGGCAACAGGTTTGATTGACAGTGTTGCTAAGCACCCGCTCCTTGCTAAACCAGCGGTGTGGGCTCCCGATTGGCTCTTTGGTTGCTATGATACTCGTGGTCAAAATTCCAAATATGGAACTTTGCGCCAAATCATTCATACGCCTGCTCGAGCCTCGATGAACTTCACTTGGAGCTGCAGCTATGGTGACATTCAGGCCCGGTTCAGGTTTTGAACTAGTTTAGTCCTGGTCTAGTCTTGGTCTAGTCCTGGTCTAGTCCTGGTCTAGTCCTGGTCTAGTCCTGCTCTAGTCCTGGTCTAGTCCTGGTTCAGTCCTGGTTCAGTCCTGGTTTAGACCTGATTTTGGCCTGGTCTAGGCCTGGTTTTGATCTGGTCTAGTCCTGCTTTAGTCCTGGTTTAGTCCTGGTTTAGCCCTGGTTTAGCCCTGGTCCAGTCCTGGTTTAGACCTGGTTTAGAAATGATTCAATCCTGGTTTAGTCCTGTTTTAGTCCTGGTTCAGTCCTGGTTTAGTCCTGACGTAGTCCAGGTTTAGTCCTTGTTTAGTCCTGGGTTAGACCTAGTTCAGTCCATGTGTAGACCTGGTTTAGACCTCGTCTAGTCCTGGTTCAGTCCTGGTTCAGTCCAGGTTAGTCCAGGTTTAGACCTAGTTTAGACCTGATTTAGTCCAGGTTTAGTCCTAGCTTAGTCCTGGTTTAATCCTGGTTTAGACCTGCTTCAGTCCTGGCTTAGTCCTGGTCTAGTCCTAGTCTAGTCCCAGTTTAGTCCTGGTTCAGTCCTGGTTTAGTCCTGGTTTAGTCCTGGTTCAGTCCTGGTTTAGATCTGATTCAGTCTTGGTTTAGTCCTGGTTTAGTCCTGGTCTAGTCCCAATTTAGTCCTGGTTCGGTCCAGGTTTAGTCCTGGTTGAGTCCTGGTTTAATCCTGGTTCAGTCCTGTTTTAGACCTGGTTAAGACCTGGTTTAGTCCTGGTTTAGATCTGATTTAGTCCTGGTTTAGTCCTGGTTCAGTCCTGGTTTAGATCTGATTCAGTCCTGGTTTAGTCCTGGTTTAGTCCTGGTTCAGTCGAGGTTTAGTCCTGGTTTAGTCCAGGTTTAGTCCTGGTTTAGTCCTGGTTCAGTCCTGTTTTAGACCTAGTTTAGACCTGGTTCACTCCTGGTTTAGATCTGATTCAGTCCTGGTTTAGACCTGGTTTAGACCTGGTTCAGTCCTGGTTTAGTCGTGGTTTAGATCTGATTCAGTCCTGGTCTAGTCCTGGTCTAGTCCTGGTTTAGTCCTGGTTTAGTCCTGGTTTAGTCCTGGTTTAGTCCTGGTTTAGTCCTGATTTAGTCCAGGCTAAGTCCTGGTTTTTGTCCAGGTTTAGTCCTGGTATAGTCCTGGTTTAGTCCTAGTTTAGTCCTGATTTAGTCCTGGTTTAGACCTAGTTAAGTTCTGGTTCAGTCCTGGTTGAGACCTGGATTAGACCTGGTTCAGTCCTGGTTTAGTCCTGGTTTAGATCTGATTCAGTCCTGGTCTAGTCCCGGTCTAGTCCTGGTTTAGTCCTGGTTAGATCCAGGTTTAGTCCTGATTTAGTCCAGGTTTGATCCCAGTCCAGTCCTGGTTTAAACCTGGTTTAGATATGATTAAATCCTGGTTTAGTCCTGATTTAGCCCTGATTCAGTCGAGGTTTAGTTCTGATTTAGGCCAGCTTTCGTCCTGGTTTAGTCCCGGTTCAGTCCTGGTTTAGTCCTGCTTTAGTCCAGGTCAAGTCCTGGTTTAGTCCTGGTCTAGTTCTAGTTTAGTCCTGATTTAGTCCTGGTTTAGTCCTGGTTGAGACCTGGTTTAGACCTGGTTCAGTCCTGGTTTAGACCTGGTTTAGACCTGGTTTAGTCCTGGTTTAGTCCTGGTATAGACCTTGTTCACTCCTGGTTTAGATCTGATTCAGTCCTGGTTTAGTCCTTGTCTAGTCCTGGATTAGTCCTGGATTAGTACTGGTTTAGTCCTGGTTTAGTCCCTGTTCAGTCCAGGTTTAGTCCTGATTTTGTCCAGGTTTAGTCCAGGTTTGGTCCTGACTTAAACCTGGTTCAGTTCTGGTTTAGTCCTGGTTCAGTCCTAGTTCAGTCTTGGTTCAGTCGAGGGTTAGTCCTGGTTTAGTCCTGGTTTGGACCTGGTTCAGCCCTGGTTCAGCCCTGGTTTAGTCCTGGTTTAGTCCTGGTTTAGTCCTGGTTTAGTCCTGGTTTAGACCTGGTTTGGACCTGGTCTAGTCCTGGTCTAGTCCTGGTTTAGTCCTGGTTTAGTCCTGGTTCAGACCTGGTTGAGTCCTGGTTTAGACCTGGTTCAGTCCTGGTTCAGTCCTGGTTCAGTCCTGACTTAGACCTAGTTTAGTCGTGGTTTAGTTCTGGTTTAGTCCTGGTTTAGTCCTAGTCTAGTCCTGATTCAGTCCTGGTTCAGTCCTGACTTAGACCTAGTTTAGTCCTGATTTTGTCCAGGTTTAGTCCAGGTTGAGTACAGGTTTATTCCTGGTCTAGTCCTGGTTTAGTACTAGTTTAGTACTGGTTTAGTCCAGGTTTATTCCAGGTTTATTCCAGGTTTAGACCTGGTTCAGTCCTGGTTAAGACCTGGTTTAGACCTGGTATAATCCTGGTTTACTCCCGGTTCAGTCCTGGTTCAATCCTGGTTTTGTCCTGATTTAGTCCTGGTTTAGTTCAGGTTTAGACCTGGTTTGGACCTGGTCTAGTCCTGGTCTAGTCCTGGTTTAGTCCTGGTTTAGACCTGGTTCAGTCCTGGTTTAGTCCTGGTCTAGATCTGATTCAGTCCTCCTGGTCTAGTCCAGGTTTAGTCCAGGTTTAGTCCTGATTTAGGTTTGATCCCAGTCCAGTCCTGGTTTAAACCTGGTTTAGATATGATTAAATCCTGGTTTAGTCCTGATTCAGTCGAGGTTTAGTTCTGATTTAGTCCAGGTTTCGTCCTGGTTTAGTCCCGGTTTAGTCCTGGTTTAGTCCTGGTTTAGTCCATGTTTAGTCCAGGTCATGTCCTGGTTTAGTCCAGGTCATGTCCTGGTTTAGTCCTGATTTAGTCCTGGTTTAGACTTGGTTAAGTTCTGGTTCAGTCCTGGTTGAGACCTGGTTTAGACCTGGTTTAGTCCTGGTTAAGACCTGGTTTAGACCAGGTTTAGACCAGGTTTAGACCTAGTTTAGTCCTGGTTTAGTCCTGGTTTAGTCCTGGTTTAGTCCTCGATCAGTCCTGGTTTAGTCCTGGTTTAGTCCTGATTTAGTCCTGATTTAGTCCTGGTTTAGTCCTGGTTTAGTCCTGGTTTAGACCTTGTCCCGACCTGGTTCAGTCCATTTTTAGTACTTTTTTAGTCCTGGTCTAGTCCTGATTCAGTCCTGGTTCAGTACAGGATTAGACCTAGTTTAGTCCTGATATAGTCCAGGTTTAGTCCAGGTTCAGTCCAGGTTTAGTCCAGGTTTAGTCCTGGTTTATTCCTGGTTTTGACCTGGTTTACTCCTGGTCTAGTCCTGGTTTATTCCTGGTTTTGTCCTGGTTTAGTCCTGGTTCAGTCCAGGTTAAGTCCTGATTTAGTCCAGGTTTAGTCCTGGTTCAGTCCTGGTTTAGACCTGGTTTATTCCTGGTTTTGTCCTGGTTTAGTCCTGGTTCAGTCCAGGTTAAGTCCTGATTTAGTCCAGGTTTAGTCCTGGTTCAGTCCTGGTTTAGACCTGGTTTAGATATGATTCAACCTGGTTTAGTCCTGGTTTAGTCCTGGTTCAGTCCTGCTTCAGTCCTGATTTAGACCTAGTTTAGTCCTGGTTTAGTCCTGGTTTAGTCCTAGTCTAGTCCTGGTTCAGTACAGGTTTAGATCTAGTTTAGTCCTGATTTAGTCCTGGTTTAATCCAGGTTCAGTCCTGGTTTAGTCCTGGTTTAGTCCTGGTTTAGTCCTGGTTTAGTTCTGGTTTAGTCCTGGTTCAGTCCTGGTTCAGTTCTGGTTCAGTCCTGGTTCAGTCCTGGTTTAGTCTTGGTTTAGTCCTGGTTTAGTCCTGGTTTAGTCTTGGTTCAGTCCTGGTTCAGTCCTGGTCTGGTCCTGGTTTAGTCCTGATTTAGTCCAGGTTTAGTCCAGGTTTAGTCCATGTTCAGTCCTGCTTTAGTTCTGGTTTACTCCTAGTCTTGTCCTGATTTTGTCCTGGTTTAGACCTGGTCTAGTCCTTGTTCAGTTCTGGTTCAGTCCCGGTTCAGTCCTCGTTGAGTCCTGGTTTAGTCCTGATTTAGTCCAGGTTTAGTCCTTATTTAGTCCTGTTTTAGTCCATGTTTAGTCCATGTTTAGTCCTCGTTCAGTCCTGGTTTAGTCCTGTTCTTGTCCTGGTTTAGTCCTGATTTAGTCCTGGTTCAGTTCTGGTTTTGTCCTGGTTTAGACCTGGTTTCGACCTGGTTCAGTCCATTTTTAGTCAATTTTTAGTCCTGTTTTAGTCCTGTTTTAGTCCTGGTTTAGTGCTGGTTTTGTCCTGGTTTAGTCCTGGTTTAGTTCTGGTTTAGTCCTGGTTTAGTCCTGGTTTAGTCCTGGTTTAGTCCTGGTTCAGTACAGGATTAGACCTACACTGTGTGCACAATTATTAGGCAAGTGCTTATTTTGACCATATCATCATTTTATCTATAATTTCCAACTCCAAGCTTTATAAACTTGAATGTTTATTGGATTTAATGCAGATCAGGAGATGTGCATTTGTGTAAAAAGGGAGGGTGTGGTCTAAGGAGATCAACACCTTATAACAAGGTGTGCAGAATTATTAGGCAAATTCTTCTCCTCAGGAAAAATTGACCAAAAAATAGATTTTATTGACTCTGAAAAGTCAAAAAATGTAAACAGTCTTTCACAGGGATGCAGGACTCTTAAAATATCTAAGATATTCAGCGTGATCACAAAACCTTCAAACATTTTGTTACAAATAGTCAACAGGGTCGCAAGAAACATGTCGAGAAGAAAAGATGCTAATTAACCACCAAAGATTTGAGAAGAATGAAACATAAAGATACCAGGAACCCATTATCCTTCAGTGCTGCGATATTCCACAACTGCAACGCACCTGGAGAGTCAAGAAGAACGAGGTGTTCAGTTCTCAGAGACATGGCCAAGGTAAGAAAAGCTGAAACCCGACCACCTCTGAACAAGACACATAAGTTGAAATGTCAAGAATGGGCCAAGAAATATCTGAAGACACTTTTCAAAGGTTTTGTGGACTGATAAGACGAGAGTGACTCTTGCCGGACCAAATGGATGGGCCTGTGGTTGGATC
This sequence comes from Periophthalmus modestus, assembly GCA_019594935.1. Lineage (NCBI taxonomy): Eukaryota > Metazoa > Chordata > Actinopteri > Gobiiformes > Gobiidae > Periophthalmus > Periophthalmus modestus. Next base: position 1,523,347 of record JAIEZT010000013.1, on the reverse strand, counting down.
AGTAACAGACACAGAGCTCCACTTCGACTCAGACGCCAGTGAGGTGGAGGTGGGGGACTGGTATGGGAAGGTATTATTAAAGATGAGCTAGTTGGACTTTTTTGGGTTGAAAATGGACTCAAAGTCAACTCTCAGACCTACTGCCAGTTTTTAGAAGACACTTTGTTCAAGCAGTGGTACAGGAAAAAGTCTACATCTTTGAAGAAGGCTTTGATTTTTATGCGAGACAACGCTCCATCACATGTATCAAAGTCCTCCACCCTGTGGCTGGCCAGTAAAGGCCTTAAAGATGAAAAACTAATGACATGGCCTCCTCCTTCACCTGACTTCAACCCTATTGAGACATTTTGGGCCCTTCTTCAGCAGGACATTTACAGTGAAGGAAAACAGTTCCTCTCTGAACAGTGTCTCGGAGGCTGTGGTTGTGGCACAAAAAGTTGATTCTCATGAGATCAAGAAACTGACTGACTCCATGAATGGAAGACTTGCGACTGTTATTGAAAAGAAAAGGAGGGTGGCTATATTGGTCACTGAGTTTTATTTTTGTTTTTTCACAAATGTTTATTTTAAAATTTTGAGTTTGTTTATTATTCTCACTTTAACAGGTGAAAATAAACAAGTGAGATGGGAAAATCTTTGTTTTTCATTTAGTTGCATAATAATTCTGCACACTAATAGTTGCCTAATAAGGGTTTACATGTAGATACTCTCTTAAGAAAAACAAAACTTCTCTTTTACTACTTAAATGTTCAAGTTTGAAGGTTTGTTAACATTTTGGATTGACCAAGAGCACTGTAGCTGTACAATAACAAAATTAATCCTCAAAACTACAACTTGCCTAATAATTGCGCACACAGTGTAGTTTAGTCCTGATTTAGTCCAGGTTTAGTCCAGGTTTAGTCCAGGTTTAATCCTGGTTTAGTCCTGGTAGAGACCTGGTTTAGACCTGGTTCAGTCCTGGTCTAGACCTGGTGTAGACCTGGTGTAGACCTGGTTCAGTCCTGGTCTAGACCTGGTGTAGACCTGGTGTAGACCTGGTGTAGACCTGGTTTAGTCCTAGTTTAGTCCTGGTTTAGACCTGGTTTAGACCTGGTTTGGACCTGGTTTACTCCTGGTCTAGTCCTGGTTTATTCCTGGTTTTGTCCTGGTTTAGTCCTGGTTCAGTCCTGGTTTAGCCCAGGTTTAGTCCAGGTTCAGTCCTGGTTCAGTCCTGGTTCAGTCCAGGTTCAGTCCAGGTTTAGTCCTGCTTTAGACTGCGTTTAGTCCTGGTTTAGTCCATGTTCAGTCCTGGTTTAGTTCTGGTTCAGTCCTGGTTTAGTCCTGGTTTAGCCCTGGTCCAGTCCTGGTTTAGACCTGGTTCAGTCCTGCTTCAGTCCTGATTTAGACCTAGTTCAGTCCTGGTTTAGTCCAGGTTTAGTCCAGGTTTAATCCAGGTTTAGTCCAGGTTTAATCCTGGTTTAGTCCTGGTAGGGACCTGGTTTAGACCTGGTTCAGTACTGGTCTAGACCTGGTGTAGACCTGGTGTAGACCTGGTTCAGTCCTGGTCTAGACCTGGTGTAGACCTGGTGTAGACCTGGTGTAGACCGGGCTTAGTCCTAGTTTAGTCCTGGTTTAGACCTGGTTTAGACCTGGTTTGGACCTGGTTTGGACCTGGTTTACTCCTGGTCTAGTCCTGGTTTATTCCTGGTTTTGTCCTGGTTTAGTCCTGGTTCAGTCCAGGTTAAGTCCTGATTTAGTCCAGGTTTAGTCCTGGTTCAGTCCTGGTTTAGCCCAGGTTTAGTCCAGGTTCAGTCTTGGTTCAGTCCTGGTTCAGTCCAGGTTCAGTCCAGGTTTAGTCCAGGTTTAGTCCAGGTTTAGTCCAGGTTAAGTCCTGCTTTAGACTAGGTTTAGTCCTGGGTTAGTCCATGTTCAGTCCTGGTTTAGTTCTGGTTCAGTCTTGGTTTAGTCCTGGTTTAGCCCTGGTCCAGTCCTGGTTTAGACCTGGTTCAGTCCTGCTTCAGTCCTGATTTAGACCTAGTTCAGTCCTGGTTTAGTCCTGGTTTAGTCCTGGTTTAGTCCTGGTTTAGTCCTAGTCTAGTCCTGATTCAGTCCTGGTTCAGTACAGGTTTAGACCTAGTTTAGTCCAGGTCTAGTCCAGGTTTAATCCAGGTTTAGTCCTTGTTCAGTACTGATTTAGTCCTGGTTTTGTCCTTATTTAGTCGTGGTTCAGTCCTGGTTCAGTTCTGATTTAGACCTACTTTAGATCTGGGGCAGTCCTGGTTTAGTCCTGGTTTAATCCTTTTTTAATCCTGGTTTAGTCCTGGTTTAGATCTGTTTAAGACCTGCTTCAGTCCTGGTTTAGTCCTGGTCTAGTCCTGGTTCAGTCCTGGTTTAGACCTGGTTCAGTCCTGGTTTAGTCCTGGTTTAGACCTGGTTTAGACCTGGTTGGGTCCTCGTTTAGTCCTGGCTTAGTCCTGGTTCAGTCCTGATTTAGTCCAGTTTTAGTTGTGATTTAGTCCTGATTTAGTCCAGGTTAAGTCCTGGTTTAGACCTGGTTTAGTCCTGGTTTAGAACTGGTTTAGACCTGGTTCAGACCTGGTTTAGATCTCATTAAGTCCTGGTTTAGTCGTAGTTTAGGCCTGGTCCAGTCCTAGTTTAGTCCTGGTCCATTCCTGGTTTAGACCTGGTTTAGTCCCGGTTCAGTCCTAGTTCAGTCCTAGTTCAGTCCTAGTTCAGTCCTGGTTTAGACCTGGTTCAGACCTGGTTCAGTCCTGGTTTAGTCCTGGTCTAGTCCTGGTTCAGTCCTGGTTTAGACCTGGTTTGGACCTGGTTCAGTCCTGGTTTAGTCCTGTTTAGACCTGGTTTAGACCTGGTTCAGACCTGGTTTAGATCGGATTGAGTCCTGGTTTAGTCCTGGTTCAGTCCTGGTTCAGTCCTGGTTCAGTCCTGGTTTAGTCCTGCATCAGTCCTACTTCAGTCCTGGTTTAGACCAGGGTTAGACCTGGTTTCGACCTGGTTTAGTCCTGGTTTAGTCCTGGTTTAATCAAGGTTTATTCCTGATTTAGTCCAATTTTAGTTGTGATCTAGTACTAGTTTAGTCCTTGTCCAGTCCTGGTTTAAACCTGGTTCATTCCAAGCTCAGTCCTGCTTCAGTCGAATTTTAGTCCTGATTTAGTCCAGGTTTAGTCCTGGTTTAGTCCTGACTTAGTCCAGGTTTAGTCCTTGTTTAGTCCAGGTTTAGTCCTGGTTTAGACCTGGTTTAGACCTGGTTTAGCTCTGGTTTAGCCCTGGTTTAGTCCTGGTTTAGTCCTGGTTTAGTCCTGATTTAGTCCAGGTTTAGTCCAGGTTTAGTCCTGGTTTAGTCCTGATTTAGTCCAGGTTTAGTCCAGGTTTAGTCCTGGTTTGGACCTGGTTCAGTCCTGGTTTAGCCCTGGTCCAGTCCTGGTTTAGACCTGGTTTAGATATGATTCAACCTGGTTTAGTCCAGGTTTAGTCCTGGTTCAGTCCTGGTTTAGTCCTGGTTTAGTCCTGGTCTAGTCCTGATTCAGGCCTGATTCAGTACAGGTTTAGACCTAGTTTAGTCCTGATTTACTCCAGGTTTAGTCCAGGTTTAATCCAGGTTTAGTCCCGGTTTAATCCTGTTTTTTTCCTGGTTCAGTCCTGGTTTAGACCTGGTTTATTCCTGGTTTAGACCTAGTTTAGTCCAGGTTTAGTCCTGGTTTAGTCCTGGTTAAGTCCTAGTTCAGTCCAGGTTTAGTCCTGATTTAGTGTAGGTTTAGTCCTGATTTAGTCCTGGTTTGGACCTGGTTCAGTCCTGGTTTAATCCTTTTTTAATCCTGGTTTAGTCCTGGTTTAGTCCTGGTCTAGTCCTGGTTCAGTCCTGGTTTAGACCTGGTTAGGTCCTGGTTTTGTCCTGGTTTAGACCTGGTTTATACCAGGTTGGGTCCTCGTTTAGTCCTGGCTTAATCCTGGTTCAGCCCTGATTTAGTTGTGATTTAGTCCTGATTTAGTCCAGGTTCAGTCCTGGTTTAAGTCCTGGTTTAGACCTGGTTTAGTCCTGGTTTAGACCTGGTTTAGACCTGGTTCAGACCTGGTTTAGACCTGGTTAAGACCTGGTTCAGACCTGGTTTAGATCTCATTAAGTCCTGGTTTAGTCCTAGTTTAGGCCTGGTCCAGTCCTAGTTTAGTCCTGGTCTATTCCTGGTTTAGACCTGGTTTAGTCCCGGTTCAGTCCTTGTTCAGTCCTAGTTCAGTCCTGGTTTAGACCTGAGTTAGACCTGGTTCAGACCTGGTTCAGTCCTGGTTTAGTCCTGGTCTAGTCCTGGTTCAGTCCTGGTTTAGACCTGGTTTGGACCTGGTTCAGTCCTGGTTTAGTCCTGATTTAGACCTGGTTTAGACCTGGTTCAGACCTGGTTTAGATCGGATTAAGTCCTGGTTACTCCTGGTTTAGTCCTGGTTCAGTCCTGGTTTAGTCCTGCATCAGTCCTACTTCAGTCCTGGTTTAGACCAGGGTTAGACCTGGTTTCGAGCTGGTTTAGTCCTGGTTTAATCAAGGTTTATTCCTGGTTACGTCCCGGTCAAGTCCTGGTTCAGTCCTGGTTTAGTCCTGGTTTAGTCCTGCTTTAGTCCTGGTTTAGTCCTGGTTTAGACCTGGTTTAGATATGATTCAATCCTGGTTCAGTCCTGGTTCAGTCCTACTTCAGTCGAGGTTTAGTCCCGATTTAGTCCAGGTTTAGTCCAGGTTTAGTCCTGACTTAGTCCAGGTTTAGTCCTTGTTTAGTCCAGGTTTAGTCCTGGTTTAGACCTGGTTTATTCCTGGTTTAGCCCTGGTTTAGTCCTGGTTCAGTCCAGGTTTAGAACTGAGTTAGTCCAGGTTTAGTCCAGGTTTACTCCTGGTTTGGACCTGGTTCAGTCCTGGTTTAGCCCTGGTCCAGTCCTGGTTTAGACCTGGTTTAGATATGATTCAACCTGGTTTAGTCCAAGTTTAGTCCTGGTTTTGTCCTGGTTCAGTCCTGGTTTAGTCCTGGTTTAGTCCTGGTCTAGTCCTGATCCAGTCCTGATTCAGTACAGGTTTAGACCTAGTTTAGTCCTGGTTCAGTCCTGGTTCAGTCCTGGTTCAGTCCTGGTTCAGTCCTGGTTTAGTCCTGGTTCAATCCTAGTTCAGTCCTGCTTCAGTCGAGGTTTTGTCCTGATTTCGTCCAGGTTTAGTCCTGACTTAGTCCAGGTTTAGTCCTTGTTTAGTGCAGGTTTAGTCCTGGTTTAGACCTGGTCTATTCCTGGTTTAGACCTAGTTTAGTCCAGGTTTAGTCCTGGTTTAGCCCTGGTTTAGTCCTGGTTCAGTCCAGGTTTAGTACTGATTTAGTGCAGGTTTAGTCCTGATTTAGTCCTGGTTTGGACCTGGTTCAGTCCTGGTTTAGCTCTGGTCCGGTCCTGGTTTAGACCTAGTTTAGTCCTGGTCTAGTCCTGATTCAGTACAGGTTTAGACCTAGTTTAGTCCTGGTTGAGTCCAGGTTTAGTCCAGGTGTAATCCAGGTTTAATCGTGATTTATTCCTGGTTCAGTCCTGGTTTAGACCTGGTTAAGACCTGGTTCAGTCCTGATCTAGTACTGGTTTAGTACTGGTTTAGTCCAGGTTTAGTACTGATGTAGTCCAGGTTTAGTCCTCGTATAGTCCTGGTTTAGACCCGGTTTAGTCCTGGTTTACTCCCGGTTAAGTCCTGGTTTAGTCCTGATTTAGTCCTGGTTTAGTCCTGGTTTAGTCCTGATTTAGTCCAGGTTTAGTCCAGGTTTAGTCCAGGTTTAATCCAGGTTTAGTCCCGGTTTAATCCTGGTTTATTCCTGGTTCAGTCCTGGTTTAGACCTGGTTTAGATCTGGTTCAGTCCTGGTTTAGTCCCGGTTCAGTCCTAGTTCAGTCCTAGTTCAGTCCTGGTTTAGACCTGAGTTAGACCTGGTTCAGACCTGGTTCAGTCTTGGTTTAGTCCTGGTTCAGTCCTGGTTTAGACCTGGTTTGGACCTGGTTCAGTCCTGGTTTACTCCTGATTTAGACCTGGTTTAGACCTGGTAAGGACCTGGTTTAGATCGGATCAAGTCCTGGTTTAGTCCTGGATTAATCCTGGTTCAGTCCTGGTTAAGTCCTGCATCAGTCCTACTTCAGTCCTGGTTTAGACCAGGGTTAGACCTGGTTTCGACCTGGTTTAGTCCTGGTTTAGTCTTGGTTTAATCAAGGTTTATTCCTGGTTTAGACCTCTTTTAGACCTGGTTCAGTCCTGGTTTAGTCTTGGTTACGTCCTGGTCTAGTCCTGGTTCAGTCCTGGTTTAGCCCTGGTTTAGTCCTGGTTTCGTCCTGGTTTAGACCTGGTTCAGACCTGGTTTAAATCTGATTAAGTCGTGGTTTAGTCCTGGTTTAGTCCAGGTTTAGTCCTGGTTCAGTCCTGGTTTAGTCCTGGTTTAGTCTTGGTTTAGTTCTGATTTAGTCCTGGTTTAGACCTAGTTCAGTCCTGGTCTAGTCCTGGTTCAGTCCCGGTCTAGTCCAGGTTTAGTACTGATTTAGTCATGGTTTAGTCCTGGTTTAGTCCTGGTATAGTCCTGGTTTAGACCCGGTTAAGTCCTGGTTTAGTCCTGGTTCAGTCCTGATTTAGTCCTGATTAAGTCCTGGTTCAGTCCTGGTTTAGTCATGGTTTAGTCCTGGTTTAATAATAATGCCTTACATTTGTAATGCGCTTTATCAAAGCCTCTCAAAGCGCTACACTGAAGTCATTATTCGTTCACTCCACGCTTAGTGATGGTAAGCTACTATTGTAACCACAGCTGCCCTGGGGTAGACTGACGGAAGCGAGGCTGCCAGTTTGCGCCATCGGCCCCTCCGACCACCACCGATCATTCACACACACACACCACTTTCATACTAGGCAATGTGGGTGAAGTGTCTTGCCTAAGGACACAACGACAGAACTTGGTCCGAGCTGGACTCGATCCTCCGACCTTCGGGTTGGGAGACCAATGCTCTAACCACTGAGCCACTGTCGCCCCAGGTTCAGTTCTGGTTCAGTCCTGGTTTTGTCCTGGTTTTGTCCAAGTTTAGTCCAGGTTTAGTCCTGGTTCAGTCCTGGTTCAGTCCTGGTTCAGTCCTGGTTTAGTTCTAATTTAGTCCTGGTTTAGACCTGGTTTAGACCTGGTTCAGTTCTAGTTCAGTCCTGGTTTTGTCTTGGTTTTGTCCTGGTTTAGTCCTGGTTCAGTCCTGGTTTTGTCCTGGTTTAGTCCTGGTTCAGTCCAGGTTTAGTCCTCATTTAGCCCTGGGTTAGTCCAGCCTTAGTCCTGGTTCAGTCCTGGGTTTAGACCTGGTTCAGTCCTGATTTAGTCCTGGTTCAGTCCTGATTTAGTCCAGGTTTAGTCCTGATTTAGTCCTGGTTTAGTCCTGGTTTAGTTCTAATTTAGTCCTGGTTTAGACCTGGTTTAGAGACCTGGTTCAGTCCTGGTTTTCAGTCCTGGTTTTGTCCTGGTTTAGTCCTGGTTCAGTCCAGGTTTTGTCCTCATTTAGTCCTGGGTTAGTCCAGCCTTAGTCCTGGTTCAGTCCTGGGTTTAGACCTGGTTCAGTCCTGATTCAGTCCTGGTTTAGTCCTGATTTTGTCCTGGTTTAGACCTGGTTCAGTTCTGGTTCAGTCCTGGTTTAGTCCTGGTTTAGACCTGGTTTAGACCTGGTTCAGACCTGGTTTAGATCAGATCAAGTCCTGGTTTAGTCCTGGTTTAGTCCTGGTTCAGTCCTGGTTTAGTCCTGCATCAGTCCTACTTCAGTCCTGGTTTAGACCAGGGTTAGACCTGGTTTAGATCGGATCAAGTCCTGGTTTAGTCCTGATTTTGACCTGGTTTCGACCTGGTTTAGTCCTGGTTTAGTCCTGGTTTAATCAAGGTGTATTCCTGGTTTAGACCTCTTTTAGACCTGGTTCAGACCTAGTTCAGTCCTGGTCTAGTCCTGGTTCAGTCCCGGTCTGGTCCTGGTTTAGTACTGGTTTAGTCCAGGTTTAGTACTGATTTAGTCCAGGTTTAGTCCTGGTATAGTCCTGGTTTAGACCCGGTTCAGTCCTGGTTTAGTCCTGATTTAGTCCTGGTTTAGACCTGGTTTAGACCTAGTTCAGTCCTGGTCTAGTCCTGGTTCAGTCCCGGTCTAGTCCTGGTTTAGTACTGGTTTAGTCCAGGTTTAGTACTGATTTAGTCCAGGTTTAGTCCTGGTATAGTCCTGGTTTACTCCTGGTTCAGTCCTGGTTTAGTCCTGATTTAGTCCTGGTTTAGTCCTGATTTAGTCCTGATTTCGTCCTGGTTCAGTCCTGGTTTAGTCCTGGTTTAGTCCAAGTTTAGTCCAGGTTTAGTCCTGGTTCAGTCCTGGTTCAGTCCTGGTTTAGTTCTAATTTAGTCCTGGTTTAGACCTGGTTCAGACCTGGTTCAGTTCTGGTTCAGTCCTGGTTTTGTCCTGGTTTTGTCCTGGTTTAGTCCTGGTTCAGTCCTGGTTTAGTCCTGGTTCAGTCCAGGTTTAGTCCTCATTTAGTCCTGGGTTAGTCCAGCCTTAGTCCTGGTTCAGTCGTGGGTTTAGACCTGGTTCAGTCCTGATTTAGTCCTGGTTTAGTCCTGATTTAGTCCAGGTTTAGTCCTGATTTAGTCCTGGTTTAGTCCTGGTTTAGTTCTAATTTAGTCCTGGTTTAGACCTGGTTTAGACCTGGTTCAGTTCTGGTTCAGTCCTGGTTTTGTCCTGGTTTTGTCCAGGTTTAGTCCTCATTTAGTCCTGGGTTAGTCCAGCCTTAGTCCTGGTTCAGTCGTGGGTTTAGACCTGGTTCAGTCCTGATTTAGTCCTGGTTTAGTCCTGATTTAGTCCAGGTTTAGTCCTGATTTAGTCCAGGTTTAGTCCTGATTTAGTCCTGGTTTAGACCTGGTTCAGTCCTGATTTAGTCCTGGTTTAGTCCTGATTTAGTCCAGGTTTAGTCCTGATGTAGTCCTGGTTTAGTCCTGGTTTAGTTCTAATTTAGTCCTGGTTTTGTCCTGGTTTTGTCCTGGTTTTGTCCTGGTTCAGTTCTGGTTCAGTCCTGGTTTTGTCCTGGTTTTGTCCTGGTTTAGTCCTGGTTCAGTCCTGGTTTTGTCCTGGTTTAGTCCTGGTTCAGTCCAGGTTTAGTCTTCATTGAGTCCTGGGTTTTCCAGCCTTAGTCCTGGTTCAGTCCTGGGTTTAGACCTGGTTTAGTCCTGATTTAGTCCAGGTTTAGTCCTGATTTAGTCCTGGTTTAGACCTGGTTCAGTCCTGATTTAGTCCTTGTTTAGTCCTGATTTAGTCCAGGTTTAGTCCTGATGTAGTCCTGGTTTAGTCCTGGTTTAGTTCTAATTTAGTCCTGGTTTTGTCCTGGTTTAGTCCTGGTTTTGTCCTGGTTTTGTCCTGGTTTTGTCCTGGTTTTGTCCTGGTTCAGTTCTGGTTCAGTCCTGGTTTTGTCCTGGTTTAGTCATGGTTCAGTCCAGGTTTAGTCTTCATTGAGTCCTGGGTTTTCCAGCCTTAGTCCTGGTTCAGTCCTGGTTTTAGACCTGGTTTGGACCTGGTTCAGTCCTGGTTTAGTCCTTATTTAGACCTGGTTTAGACCTGGTTCAGACCTGGTTTAGATAGGATCAAGTCCTGGTTTAGTCCTGGTTTAGTCCTGGTTCAGTCCTGGTTTCGTCCTGCATCAGTCCTACTTCAGTCCTGGTTTAGACCAGGGTTAGACCTGGTTTCGACCTGGTTTAGTCCTGGTTTAGTCCTGGTTTAGTCCTGGTTTAATCAAGGTTTATTCCTGGTTTAGACCTCTTTTAGACCTGGTTCAGTCCTTGTTTAGTCTTGGTTACGTCCTGGTCTAGTCCTGGTTCAGTCCTGGTTTAGCCCTGGTTTAGTCCTGGTTTCGTCCTGGTTTAGACCTGGTTCAGACCTGGTTTAAATCTGATTAAGTCCTGGTTTAGTCCTGGTTTAGTCCTGGTTTAGACCTGGTTTAGATATGATTCATTCCTGGTTCAGTCCTGGTTCTACTTCAGTCGGGGTTTAGTCCTGATTTAGTCCAGGTTTAGTCCAGGTTTAGTCCAGGTTTAGTCCAGGTTTAGTCCTCGTTCAGTCCTGGTTTAGTCCTGGTTTACTCCTGGTTCAGTCCTGGTTTAGTCCTGATTTAGTCCTGGTTTAGTCCTGATTTAGTCCTGATTTAGTCCTGGTTCAGTCCTGGTTCAGTCCTGGTTCAGTCCTGGTTTAGTCCTGGTTTAGTCCTGGTTTAGTCCTGGTTTAGACCAAGTTTAGTCCAGGTTTAGTCCTGGTTCAGTCCTGGTTCAGTCCTGGTTTAGTTCTAATTTAGTCCTGGTTTAGACCTGGTTCAGACCTGGTTCAGTTCTGGTTCAGTCCTGGTTTACTCCTGGTTTTGTCCTGGTTTAGTCCTGGTTCAGTCCTGGTTTTGTCCTGGTTTAGTCCTGGTTCAGTCCAGGTTTAGTCCTCATTTAGTCCTGGGTTAGTCCAGCCTTAGTCCTGGTTCAGTCCTGGGTTTAGACCTGGTTCAGTCCTGATTTAGTCCTGGTTTAGTCCTGATTTAGTCCAGGTTTAGTCCTGGTTTAGTTCTAATTTGGTCCTGGTTTAGACCTGGTTTAGACCTGGTTCAGTTCTGGTTCAGTCCTGGTTCAGTCCTGGTTTTGTCCTGGTTTTGTCCTGGTTCAGTCCAGGTTTTGTCCTCATTTAGTCCTGGGTTAGTCCAGCCTTAGTCCTGGTTCAGTCCTGGGTTTAGACCTGGTTCAGTCCTGATTTAGTCCTGATTTAGTCCAGGTTTAGTCCTGATTTAGTCCTGGTTTAGTCCTGGTTTAGTCCAGGTTTAGTTCTGGTTTACTCCTAGTTTAGTCCTGATTTTGTCCTGGTTTAGACCTGGTTCAGTTCTGTTTCAGTCCTGGTTTAGTCCTGGTTTAGACCTGGTTTAGACCTGGTTTAGACCTGGTCTACTCCTTGTTCAGTTCTGGTTCAGTCCTGGTTCAGTCCTTGTTGAGTCCTGGTTTAGTCCTGATTTAGTCCTGGTTTAGTCCTGATTTAGTCCAGGGTTAGTCCTGTTTTAGTCCTGATTTAGTCCTGGTTCAGTTCTGGTTCAGAACTAGTTAAGACCTGGGTTAGACCTGGTTTAGACCTGGCTCAGCCCTGTTTTAGTCCTGTTTTCGTCCTGTTCTAGTCCTTTTCTAGTCCTGTTCTAGTCCTGGTCTAGTCCTGGTCTAGTCCTGGTTTAGTCCTGGTTTAGTCCAGGTTTAGTCCTGGTTTAGTCCTGGTTTAGTCCAGGTTTAGTCCTGGTTCAGTCCTGGTTCAGTCCTGGTTTAGTTCTAATTTAGTCCTGGTTTAGACCTGGTTTAGACCTGGTTCAGTTCTGGTTCAGTCCTGGTTTTGTCCTGGTTTTGTCCTGGTTTAGTCCTGATTCAGTCCAGGTTTAGTCCTCATTTAGTCCTGGGTTTGTCCAGCCTTAGTCCTGGTTCAGTCCTGGGTTTAGACCTGGTTCAGTCCTGATTTAGTCCTGGTTTAGTCCTGATTTAGTCCTGATTTAGTCCAGGTTTAGTCCTGATTTCGTCCTGGTTTAGTCCAGGTTTAGTTCTGGTTTAGTTCAGGTTTAGTCCTGGTTCAGTCCTGGTTCAGTCCTGGTTTAGTTCTAATTTAGTCCTGGTTTAGACCTGGTTTAGACCTGGTTCAGTCCTGGTTTTGTCCTGGTTTTGTCCTGGTTTACTCCTGGTTTAGTCCTGATTTAGTCCAGGTTTAGTCCTGGTTCAGTCCTGGGTTTAGACCTGGTTCAGTCCTGATTTAGGCCTGATTTAGTCCTGATTTAGTCCAGGTTTGGTCCTGATTCAGTCCAGATTTAGTCCTGGTTTAGTCCAGGTTTAGTTCTGGTTTACTCCTAGTTTAGTCCTGATTTTGTCCTGGTTTAGACCTGGTTCAGTGCTGGTTCAGTCCTCGTTTAGTCCTGGTTTAGACCTGGTTTAGACCTGGTTTAGACCTGGTCTACTCCTTGTTCAGTTCTGTTTCAGTCCTGGTTCAGTCCTCGTTGAGTCCTGGTTTAGTCCTGATTTACTCCTGGTTTAGTCCTGGTTCAGTCCAGGTTTAGTCCTCATTTAGTCCTGGGTTAGTCCAGCCTTAGTCCTGGTTCAGTCCTGGGTTTAGACCTGGTTCAGTCCTGATTTAGTCCTGGTTTAGTCCTGATTTAGTCCAGGTTTAGTCCTGGTTTAGTCCTGGTTTAGTCCTGATTTAGTCCTGGTTCAGTTCTGGTTCAGAACTAGTTAAGACCTGGGTTAGACCTGGTTTAGACCTGGCTCAGCCCTGTTTTAGTCCTGTTTTCGTCCTGTTCTAGTCCTTTTCTAGTCCTGTTCTAGTCCTGGTTTAGTCCTGGTTTAGTCCTGGTTTAGTCCTGGTTTAGTCCAGGTTTAGTCCTGGTTCAGTCCTGGTTCAGTCCTGGTTCAGTCCTGGTTTAGTTCTAATTTAGTCCTGGTTTAGACCTGGTTTAGACCTGGTTCAGTTCTGGTTCAGTCCTGGTTTTGTCCTGGTTTAGTCCTGGTTCAGTCCTGGTTTAGTCCTGGTTTAGTCCTGGTTCAGTCCAGGTTTAGTCCTCATTTAGTCCTGGGTTTGTCCAGCCTTAGTCCTGGTTCAGTCCTGGTTTAGTTCTAATTTAGTCCTGGTTTAGACCTGGTTTAGACCTGGTTCAGTTCTGGTTCAGTCCTGGTTTTGTCCTGGTTTAGTCCTGGTTCAGTCCTGATTTAGTCCTGGTTTAGTCCTGATTTAGTCCAGGTTTAGTCCTGATTTCGTCCTGGTTTAGTCCAGGTTTAGTTCTGGTTTACTCCTAGTTTAGTTCTGATTTTGTCCTGGTTTAGACCTGGTTCAATTCTGGTTCAGTACTGGTTTAGACCTGGTTTAGACCTGGTTTAGACCTGGTCTACTCCTTGTTCAGTTCTGGTTCAGTCCTCGTTGAGTCCTGGTTTAGTCCTGGTTTAGTCTTGATTTAGTCCAGGGTTAGTCCTGTTTTAGTCCTGATTTAGTCCTGGTTCAGTTCTGGTTCAGAACTAGTTAAGACCTGGGTTAGACCTGGTTTAGACCTGGCTCAGCCCTGTTTTAGTCCTGTTTTAGTCCTGTTTTAGTCCTGTTTTAGTCCTGTTTTAGTCCTGGTCTAGTCCTGGTTTAGTCCTGGTTTAGTCCTGGTTTAGTCCTGGTTTAGTCCTGGTTTAGTCCTCGTTCAGTACTGGTTTAGTCCTGGTTTTGTCCTGATTTAGTCCTGGTTCAGTCCTGGTTCAGTTCTGATTTAGACCTACTTTAGATCTGGGGCAGTCCTGGTTTTGTCCTGGTTTAATCCTGGTTTAATCCTGGTTTAGTCCTGTTTTAGACCTGTTTTAGACCTGTTTTAGACCTGGTTCAGTCCTGGATTAGTCCTGGTTTAGACCTGGTTTAGTCTTGGTTTAGACCTGGTTTAGATCTGATTAAGTCCTGGTTTAGTCCTGGTTTAGTCATGGTTTAGACCTGATTTAGACCTGGTTCAGTTCTGGTTCAGTCCTGATTTAGTCCAGTGTTAGTTGTCACTTAGTCCTGGTTTAGTTCTGGTTTAGACCTGATTTAATCCTGGTTCAATCCTGGTTCAGACCTGGTTTAGACCTGGTTTAGTCCTAGTTTAGTCTTGTTTCATGAGTATGGAGTGTCGATACCTGTTTTGGTATTAATCTGTATCCAAATCTTGATATTGCTGGTGACTCTAGTTCTGATAAATCCTGTTGTGGAAGTTTGAAAACCTTAAATACTTTCGTTTTTGAACACATTTCCAGAGACATTTTGTTTTCCATCTGACCTCGCCCCATCCTCGCGCTGATGTCACGCGACGGATCGTCATGGCGATGTTGCCTCCTCCATTTCCATGGTGAGTGGAGAGAGAGCCCGATAGCACCGCCGTGTCGGAGTTTGTGAGAGGAGCCTGAGGAGGAATACAGTTTACAGAGAAGAGCAGGAGGTACACAGAGAGGAGAAAGAGGAGGAGCAGGAACACAAAGGTTACAGAGAGGAGCATTTTGAGTTGGAGACATTGGAGATGTTGGAGATGTGGGAGATGTTGAAGATGTGGGAGATGTTGAAGATGTGGGAAATGTTGAAGATGTGGGAAATGTTGAAGATGTGGGAAATGTTGGAGATGTAGGAGATGTTTAACCTCTATGTTCTGGGAGATGTTGGATATGTAGAACATGTTGGAGATGTGGGAGACGTTGGAGACTAGGGCTGGGTATCACCAAGAAGCTGCCGATACGATACGTACCTCGATACACAGTCCACGATACGATATGTATCTCGATACAGTGCCATTTCGATACGATACGATTCGATACGATATATTTCAAATCGATACGATAAGATTCAGAAAAAAATAAAGGCCTTCAACCTTACTTAAATGGTCAACCCAATTTTCACAAAAAAAATAAAAATCATTAAATGGTGCATTTATCTTCCATTTATTGAAGATTAAAAAACACAATGAAGTGCTTTTTGATTAATGCATGTTTCTAACTAGAGGGAGGAAGGCGGTTGAAACATTTTTTCTAACATTTTCGCTTCTCGCTTCTCTTCACCCGTAAAGTCTGGGTGGAATATTGATATCGATACTAGGAAACAAAGAATCGATACCATATCGTTTTTAATAATATCGATACATATCGGTGTATCGATCGTATTTTAGCACACCCCTATTGGAGACGTTGGGGATGTGGGAGATGTTTTACCTCTATGGACTGAGAGATGTGGAGATGTTGGAGACGTTTGAGATGTGGGACATGTTGGAGATGTGGGAGATGTTGGAGATGTAGGAAATGTTGGAGATGTGGAAGATGTGGGGAGATGTTGGAGATGTGGGAGAAGTAGGACATTTGTAGGACATTTTGGAGACGTTGGAGATATAGGAGATGATGGATATGTTGGAGACATTGGAGATGTGGAGATGTTGGAGACGTTGGGGATGTTGGAGATGTAGGAGATGTTTCACCTCTATGGACTGCAAGATGTGGAGATGTTTGAGACATGGAGATGTGGGAGAAGTGAGAGATGTTGGAGATGTAGGAGATGTTGGAGATGTAGGAGATGTTGGAGATGTTGGAGATGTAGGACATGTTGGAGATGTTGGAGATGTAGGACATGTTGGAGATGTTAGAAATGTTGCAGATATTGGAGATGTTGGAGATATGGGAGATGTTTTACCTCTATGGACTGCAAGATGTGGAGATGTTGGAGATGTTGGAGATGTGGGAGATGTTGGAGATGTGGGAAATGTGGGAGATGTTGGAGATGTGGGAAATGTGGGAGACATTGGAGATGTGGGAGATGTTGGAGATGTTGGAGATGTGGGAGATGTTTTACCTCTATGGACTGGAAGATGCTGGAGATGTAGGAGATGTGGGAGATGTTTTACCTCTATGGACTGGAAGATGCTGGAGATGTAGGAGATGTGGGAGATGTAAGAGATGTGGGAGATGTAAGAGATGTTGGAGATGTGGGAGATGTGGGAGATGTAGGACATGTTGGAGATGTGGGAGATGTGGGAGATGTGGGAGATGTGGGAGATGTAGGACATGTTGGAGATGTGGGAGATGTTGGAGATGTGGGAGACGTTGGAGATGTGGGAGACGTTGGAGATGTGGGAGACGTTGGAGATGTGGGAGACGTTGGAGATGTAGAAGAGGTTGGAGATGTTGGAGACATTGGAGACGTGGAGATGTTGGAGACGTTAGGGATGTGGGAGATCTTTTACCTCTATGGACTGCGAGATGTGGAGATGTTGGAGACGGAGATGTGGGAGATGTTGGAGATGTAGAACATGTTGCAGATGCTGGAGACGAGGGAGATGTAGGAGATGTGGGAGACATTGGAGATGTGGGAGATGTTTTACCTCTACGGACTGAGAGATGTGGAGATGTTGGAGACGTTTGAGATGTGGGAGATGTTGGAGATGTGAGAGATGTTGGAGATATGGGAGATGTGAGAGATGTAAGACATGTTAGAGATGTGGGAAACGTTGGAGATGTTGCAGATGTTGGAGACGTTTTACCTCTATGGACTGGAAGATCCTGGAGATGTAGGAGATGTGGAACATGTGGGAGATGTGGGAGATGTTGGAGATGTGGGACATGTTGGAGATTTTGGAGATGTGGGAGATGTAGGAGATGTTGGAGATGTGGAACATGTGGGAGATGTGGGAAATGTTGGAGATGTGAGAGATGTAAGACATGTTGGAGATGTGGGAAACGTTGCCGATGTTGGAGATGTTGGAGATGTTGGAGACATTGGATATGTGAAGATGTTGGAAACGTTGGGGATGTTGGAGACGTTGGAGATTTACATACAATACATTTTATTTATAGGGCGCCTTTCTGGGCACTCAAGGTCGCCTCACAGCAGGGACATACATCACACAACACATTAAGACAGTTAAAATCAACAGTTAAAATATACACATTTAAAAACAAGCATATAGTATAAAAATGACAGTGCAGGTGTGGTTAGAGTGAATAGGCGAGTTTGAACAGGTGGGTTTTGAGTTTGGTTTTGAAGTGAGTGAGTGTGTTTGTGCTGCGGAGGTCAGGTGGGAGAGTGTTCCAGAGCTGGGGAGGAGAGCGGCTGAAGGCCCTGCTACCCATGGTGACAAGAAGGGGCTGAGGGGACAGAGAGCTGGAGAGAGGAGGAGGAGCGGAGAGAGCAAACGGGTGTGGCAATATGGAGGAGGTCAGAGAGATATGGAGGTGCAAGGTTGTGGATGGCTTTGAATGTGTGGAGAAGGATTTTGTATTGAATGCGGTGTGTGATGGGGAGCCAGTGGAGCTGTTGTAGTACGGGTGTGATGTGGTTGGTGGAGGGTGTGTGTGTGATGATGCGAGCTGCAGAGTTCTGAACCAGCTGAAGTTTATGGAGAGTTTAGGAGATGTTTTACCTCTATGGACTGCGAGATGTGGAGATGTTGGAGATGTGGGAGACATTGGAGATGCAGGAGCTGTTGGAGATGTAGGACATGTTGGAGATGTGGGATATGTGGGATACCTTCTCAATAACAATTGAGAATTTAGTTAAAAGCTTCACCTGCAAAACTGACAAACACAATAAAAAATGTATTACCCTGGATGAACTCTGACATACTGAAATTAATGAAAGAGAGGGACCTTGCGTTAAAAAATGCAAATAAAAGCAAGTCACTGAGTGCGCGAAATCTTTATACAACACTAAGAAATAGAGTAGTGAAAACCTTACGAAAAACTAAAGCCAACTTTTTTTTTAACAATAATTGAGAATGCAAAAGGAAATTCTAAAGCAATCTGGCAACATCTAAAAAAGCTTGTGGGGCATGACTCAAAAATGAAAAAGCTCTTGGAAATTAGAATAAATAATGAGCTGACCACTGACTCACAAAAAATTGCAGAGGCTTTCAAAACTTTTTTCTATGAATCTGTGTCTTCTATTGCCCAGTCATTTCCATCTAGCAATATAGACACCTCACCTGTACTAGCTTCTGACCCAGCTTTCAGGATACACAGTGTTAGTGAAACCCAGGTTGCTCTGACGATAAAATCTCTCAAACAATCCAGAACTAAGGACATATTTGGCATGGACACTGATGGATTCAATATATTTTTAACATGTTTATTGATCTCACTGTGAATCTTAAAGGTAATGTAATGTTCATTTTTATTATAATCACTATAATAATGATATGTAACCTTAATATGATTTATGCACTTATGTCTGTGTTCTGAGCTTTGCAGAGAATGTCTTGTGAAAGTTGAATGACCATGGGAGATAACAGGAAACACCCTGAGAGGTGTTTGGGCGAATAAGGACTGAAAGGAATGCTTAAGCAACAATATTTTGAAATGAACTTTGTAATATGTGATTTTCTCACTGCCTCACTGTTTGTTGCCCCCCCCCCCTTGAGAGTGAGCAGTGATGTGTAACTAGGGTTCCTAACTGAATAAAGGAGGAGAAAGGCGGTGGAGACTTCAGAAAGGGAGAGGAGGTTGTAATCTGAAGGTTTCAGCCTCCCCGTCTTTTTCTCCTCATGAGTATAGCAATAATAATCTCTCTTGTCTTCTCTTCTCTTTTGAACTCTAATTAGGTTAAGTGTGAACCTATCAGACACATTTATGCTCAAAGACCTCAGTCAAACTCTCATTAGTCCAATAACCAAAATTCTCAATCATTCTATCTCTGAGACTGTTTTTCCAAGTGTGTGGAAATCAGCAGTTATAGTTCCCATCTACAAAAGTGGAGATTGTCTATCTATGTGCAACTACAGACCAATCAGTATTTTACCAACAGTGTCAAAAATTGCAGAAAAAGTTATAGCTCAACAAATAATCTCTCATCTCAACACCAGCTCATTTACACTTCACCCGTTGCAATTTGGATTCAGAGCTCAACATTCCACTGAAACTGCTAACTGTTACCTCATCGAAAATATTAAATATCTACTGGACAAAGGTGGCTTGGTGGGCGCTGTTTTCTTGGATTTGAAGAAAGCTTTTGATACTGTCAGTCACAACATTTTGCTGTCAAAACTCAACAGTTTTAACTTCTCATCTGATACAATAAAATGGTTGGAGTCATACCTAACAAATCGTTCACAGTCCGTCAAAATCAATGGTTGCCACTCCACTCCTCTCCCTCTAGCAACAGGTGTTCCGCAAGGTTCCATTTTGGGTCCACTGCTCTTCTCTCTCTACATAAATGGCCTCCCATCAGTATGCCCCAATGTCCAAATTCAGATGTACGCAGACGACACAGTCATTTACACACATGGCAAAAATCCAAGACAAGTAGCAGAAAAACTATCTCAGTCCATGACTCACATCTCCAAATATCTAGAAAAGTGCCACCTAAAACTCAATACAAGTAAAACAGTCTCAATGTTCTTCTCCAAATCCACCACCTTCACTCCTGTAGATATTCTAGTAGCTGGTGAAAAACTTCAAACTGTCTCAGAAATAAAATATCTTGGCATAACACTAGACTCAAAACTCACCTTTAAACCACAAATCAGAAAAGTAATAAATCGCATAAAATACAATATCTCAAACTTCAGGTTCATCAGATCTCATCTATCCTTACAGGCAGCAAAAATGTTCATGCATTCAATGGTCCTATCTCACATCACGTACTGTTTAACAACTTGGTCACAAGCAAACAAAACATCACTAAAACCCATAGAATCACTTTACAAACAGACAATAAAGATACTGGACAAAATACCTTTAAGACATCATCACTGCAATATCCTGGAGAAACACTATCTGTTAAACTGGGAAAACCTCATCAAGTATTCAAATCTTTGTTTGACCTACAAAATTGTCCACGGCCAGTCATCTCCTCCACTCTCTCAGTTCATCTGCACCAGGTCCACCTCACTCCGCCTCACTCGGGGTGCAGCCCGTGGGGACTGCATAGTTCCCCTGAGGAAAAGCACCTTTAGCCAAAGTGCCTTTTCCTTTAGAGCCTCTCAGGAGTGGAACTCAGTACCCAGTAACATTAGAGACATTCCCACATATGATCTGTTCAAAAAACATGTAAAGAACTGGCTAATAACCCATCAAACCTGTGACCACTAGTTTATGTTGCTGTGTGCTCTAATGTAAGGTGTGTGTTCTTCTGAGTGTGTGTGTCATGTATAGTGTGTGTAATGGCTTTTATTGTTTGAGTGTATTCACTAGCTTGCCTGTACTGTTGATTATATTTTTGCACTGTTGTAAATATATTGCATAACTTTTATTGTTATATTTTAGGGTGATTTCTTCACCATCTGTCCAGGGACAGCAGATGCAAAATACCTTTCTGGCTAAATCTGGTACATTTACAGAAATGTTCATTGATGTGCACTGTCCCTGTCAATAAACCAAATAAATAAATATGTGGGATATGTGGGAGATGTTGGAGATGTGGGAGATGTTGGAGATGTGGGAGATGTGGGAGATGTGGGAGATACAGGAGATCTGGGAGATGTAGGAGATGTGGGAGATGTTGGAGATGTAGGAGATGTGGGAGATGTTGGAGATGTGGGAGACGTTGGAGATGTTGAAGATGCAGGACATGTGAGAGATGTTGGAAATGTTTGAGACGTGGGAGATGTAGGAGGTGTGGGAGACGTGGGAGATGAGGGAGATGTAGGACATGTGGGAGACGTTGGAGATGTGGGAGACGTTGGAGATGTGGGAGATGTTTTACCTCTATGGACTGGGAGATGTGCATCTTGTTGATTTCGATGTGAGGGAAACCGGTGCTCGGAGCTTCATCAAAATCATCTTCATCGTATCGATCAAACAGGTCTGTGGCATCTACCCCCACACTGATGGTGCCCTGGAGACAAGAGACGGGACAGGGCAAGAGACAGGGGACAGGAGATAGGGGTCAGAGACAGGGGACGGGGGTCAGAGGCAGGGGACAGGGGACGTTACATAAATCTGTCATACTGTTATTACATAATGATTCATGGGCTGTCCCTGTTCTTCTAAATCCAACCTGTCCAGATCAAGAGACCGACATATTTACTGAGGAGCAGGTTTGGACGTCGGTTCTTTCTATTGCAAGATCACACGGTGGTGCCTTAGCTGAGGTTCCTCCATCTTATTCTGTTGTTCACCTTGGGGTTGGTCCTCTGCTGCAGCCTCCTCTCGTCTCTCTCCCTCTGGAGTCTCTCGTACTCCTCCCTGATCTCTGCAGGAGTCCGCTTCCTCTCCATAACCTAAAAAAACACACTATTAATGTGAGGAGCAGAGGAGGAGAGGAGCAAAGGAGGAGGGGCAGAGGAGAGGAGGAGGAGAGGAGCAGAGGAGGAGAGGAGGGGGAGCAGAGGAGGAGGAGAGAAGGAGCAGAAGAGAGGAAGAGGAGAGAAGCAGAGGAGAGGAGGAAAGGAGGAGGAGCAGAGGAGAGGAGCAGAGAAGACGAGGTGGAGGAGTGGAGGAGGAGCAGAGGAGGGGAGGAGAGGAGCAGAGGAGGAGAAAAGGAGAGGAGGAGGGGCAGAGGAGGAAGGAGGAGGAGAGGAGGAAAGGCAGCGGAGAGGAGGAGGCGAGGAGTCAGTGTTACCTCCCATCCTTCAACTTCTAGACCTTTCTTCCCAAAGATGTCGTAGATCGCTCGAGCGTGATCATCACTCAGCACTGAAACATAAAACAAAAACAGGAAACAGGAAACATAAAAACAGCAAACATGAAACATAACACACAAAAAAACAAACATGTGAACGTCACACTCTGATATAATGTCTGGTATATGGCGGGCCAACACGCACGACTCAGGGAGCGGTTTAACAGTGTTTATTTACAAAGGTGAATGTGTATATACAAGGTGCAACAAGTTGGTAGAGTCTCTCTCTCTCTCGGGACGGGGAACAAGGTGACGAGCAGGGAGCAGGGTGATGAGCAGGGTCCAGTGCTTGGTGACAGACAGGTGAAGTAAGACAACGATACCAGTGAGGAGTGGGATCCAGGACGAGACGAAGACAGGCTGACAGGCGGGGCAGGAGGCAGGATTGTTAGCACACGGACGTTCTAACACCGGATGACATCTTCCAGCCCCTCTTGTACCCATGGCAGGTGGAGGTGATTACGCTGATGATGTGCAGGTGCGCGTGGGAGGGACTGGAAGCTCCACCCAGCTCCGGAGTCAACAGGCGAGGGAGGGGGGAGGAGAACACAGGAAACAAGCAGGAACATGCAGATCATGACACACTCAGAGAAAATGAAACATGAACATTACACTCAGAAAAAAAGAAACATGTGAACGTCCCACTCAGAGAAAATGAAACGTGTACGTCCCACTCAGAGAAGATGAAACATGAACGTCACACCCAGAGAAAATGAAACATTTGAACGTTAAACTCAGACAACCCTTGTCTGCTCGTCCTCTTGTCTTCACCTGTAAATGCCGTCTGCACCTGGGTAAAGAGCTGCTCGGCCTGTCGTTTGAGCTCTGCGTCTCTGTGTTTGTCTGGGTCCCTCGTCCTCTCGTCCTCTCGTCCCCTCGTCCTCTCATCCCCTCGTCCCCTCGTCCCTTCGTCCCCTCGTCCCTTCGTCCCCTCGTCCCTTCGTCGTCCCCCCTCATCCCCTCGTCCTCACCTGTAAACGCCGTCTGCACCTGGTTAAAGAGCTGCTTGGCCTGTCGTTTGAGCTCTGCGTTTGTGTTTCTCGGGGTCCCTTGTTCCCTCGTCCTCTCGTCCCCTCGTCCCCTCATCCTCTTGTCCTCACCTGTAAATGCTATCTGCACCTGGTTAAAGAGCTGCTCAGCCTGTCATTTGAGCTCCGCGTGTCTGTGTTTGTCGGTGTCCCTCGTCCCCTCATCCCCTCGTCCTCTCGTCGTCACCTGTAAATGCTATCTGCACCTGATTAAAGAGCTGCTCAGCCTGTCGTTTGAGCTCTGCATCTCTGTCTTTGTCTGGGTCCCTCATCCCCTCGTCCTCACTTCCTTGTCCCGTCGTCCTCACCTGTAAACGCCGTCTGCACCTGGTTAAAGAGCTGCTCGGCCTGTCGTTTGAGCTCTGCGTCTCTGTGTTTGTCAGGGTGATAAAGCATACACAGTCTGCGATACGACGTCTTCAGCTCCTCCAGAGTCGCCTAAAATAAAAGTGTGATTAATACAGAGAAGGAGAAAAGAAAAACTCGAGGGGGTGAGGACAAGGAGGGTGGCACGACGGGGTGGGACGAGGAGGGTGAGGACGAGGGGGTGAGGGCGAGGAGGGTGAGTACGAGGGGGTGAGGACGAGGAGGGTGATCGGGTGAGGACTAGGAGGATGAGGACGAGGAGGGTGAGGGGGTGAGGGTGAGAAGTCAACTAAACAATGATTGTGATTATTGTAGAGAAAGAAAAAGATTCTCTTGTTTTATGTTTAGTCCTGGTTCAGTCCTGGTCTAGTCCTGGTTTAGTCCTGGTACAGGCCCCGTTTAGTCCTCATTTAGTCCTGGTTTAGTCCCGGTTTAGTGCTGGTTTGTGGTACACTCGACGCTGTCGACGAGACTAAAATCTGAACCTTAGTTTTGCTCATGTTAATGTCATGCTGTTAATTTTTTTTTTTTTTTTCTTTAAAATATCTAACGAGAGAAGAACAGTTTGAAACTAAAGACGTGATTATGTTTATACGACCAACATTAAAAGTCGTCTTTTACTACGGATCAGACCTGAACGACTGAGGGTTTACACAGATATGTAAGATTATTATGTACTAAAATAATAGGACATAGTGTAATAATGTGGGACAGTTTAGTGATAACACAAACACACAAACACACACACACAATGGGGTAAAAAAGTATTTATTCAGCACCACTTGCAGAAGTTCTCCAATTTAAAAAAAATGAGAGAGGCCTGTAATTTTCATCATAGGTTCACTTCAACTATGAGAGACAAAATGAGGGGAAAGAATCGAGGAAATCACATAGTAGGATTTTTTATGAATTAATTGGTAAATTCCTCTTTAAAATAAGTATTTGGTCACCTACAAACAAGCAAGATTTGTGTCTCTCACAGACCTGTAACACAGAGGTTCCTCTGTCCTCCACTCGTTACCTGTATTAATGGCACCTTTTTTAACTCGTTAACAGTATAAAAGACACATGTCCACAACCTCTAACAGTCACACTCTAAACTCCACTATGGCCAAGACCAAAGAGCTGTCAAAGGACACCACAAACAAAACTGTAACCTGCACCAGGCTGAAGACTGAATCTGCATTAGGTAAGCAGCTTGTGTGAAGAAATCAACTGTGGGAGCGATTATTAGAAAATGGAAGACATACAAGACCACTGATTATCTCCCTCAATCTGGGGCTCCACGCAAGATCTCACCCTGTGGGGTCAAAATGATCACAAGAATGGTGAGCAAAAATCCCAGAACCACACAGGGGGACCTAGTGAATGACCTGCAGAGAGCTGACACCAAAGTAACAAAGGCACCATCAGTAACACACTACGCCGCCAGGGACTCAAATCCTGTAGTGCCAGACGTGTCTCCCTGCTTAAAACAGGACATGTTCAGCCCCGTCTGAAGTTTTCTAGAGCATTTGGATGATCCAAGAGGAACAGGAGAATGTCATATGGTCAGATCAAACCAAAATACACCTTTTGGGTAAAAACTCTTGTCGTGTTTGGAGGAGAAAGAATGCTGAGTTACATCCAAAGAACACCAGACCTACTGTGAAGCATGAGGGTAAAACATCATGCTTTGAGGCTGTTTTTCTGCAAAGGGACCAGGACGACTGATCTGTGTAAAGGAAAGAATGAATGGGGCCATGTATCGTGTGATTTTGAGTGAAAATCTCCTTCCATCAGAGAGGGCATTGAAGATGAAACGTGGCTGGGTCTTTCAGCGTGACCATGATTCCAAACACACCGGCAATGAAGGAGTGGCCAAATCTTTGGAGGGAGTTGAAAGTCCATGTTGCCCCAAAAACATCACTGCTCTAAAGGAGATCTGCAGGAGGAATGGGCCAAATTACAGCAACAGTGTGAAATCCTTGTGGAGACAAAAAAACATTTGACCTCTGTCACTGCCAACAAAGGGAATATAACAAAGTATTGAGATTAGGGGTGTGCTTAAAAATCAATACACCAATATATATTGATATTATTAAAATTGATACAGTATCGGTTCTCAGTTTTCTAGTATCAATATTCCCCCCGGACGTCACGTTCACCTGCAGCGCCACCATCCCGACAAACTGGTTTTGCTGCCCCTGAAGGAAAGCCTGGACCCAAAACAATGCACTTTGAAGAGTCAAATAAGCAGACTAGTATCCAACTCTCCGCATGCACTTAAGATCACAGACACTATTGTGCATTACATCTGCCAAGGTCTATGTCCATATAGTGTCGTGGAGAACCAAAGGCTTTCATCTTATGATAAACACATTAGATCATGCTATGTGATTCCCACACGTAAACATTTGACAGAGGTAGCGGTCCCGCGAATGTATCAGAGGGTAAAAGATGCCGTTAAAACCAGCCTAAACGCAGCACTAAGAGTGGCCCTATCGATTTGAAATATATCGTATCAAATTGAATCGTATCGAAAATGCACTGTATTGAGATATGTATCGTATTGTGGCCCGTGTATCCAGGTATGTATCGTACCGGCAACTTCTTGGTGATACCCAGCCCTAATCGAGATGAACTTTTATTAGTTAGGTTATTGACCAAATACTTATTTTACAGAGGAATTCATCATTAATTCATTAAAAATACTACAATGTGATTTCCTGGATTCTTCCCCTCATTCTGTCTCTCACAAGTAGAAGTAAAACTGTGTAGTAAAACTATGATAAAAATTACAGGCCTCTCTCATCTTTTTAAGTATGTAAACACACACACACACACACATATATGTATATATATATATATATATATATATATATATATATATATATATATATATATATATATATATACACATATATATATACATATATACATATATATATACACATATATACATATATATACATATACACACATATATATGTGTGTGTATATGTATATATATATATGTGTGTGTGTGTATATATATATATATATATATATATATATATATATATATATATATATATATATATATATATATATATATATGTATACACTCTCTCTCTCTGAGGATCAGAGGCTCATGTTCATCTTTCTTACTGTTTATTATGTATTTATTTTTGTAGAGATAAAACGGTGAATTCTCTGGTTTATAAACCTGTCCAGGCTCGTGTAGGATCATAATAAACTGCAGTATTTAACTGTCCAGGCTCGTGTAGGATCATATTAAAGTATTCTCCTGTTTTTATCTACACGGAAAAGCCCGGTGTGTCCTGGAGGATCCTGGAGGATGCTGCTCTCATTCAATCATCTTATGGAGCTCAGATTTACCAACTTCGCCACGTAATATCTCTAAAACCACGACATAAACACGAACAGTCAAAGGGTCCAACGTAAAGCCGCCATTTTGTGAATGAAAGTCCACTTTTTACCTCTTTCCTGACGTTTAAGAGAGAGTAATAATCCTGGTTATTCGGCTCGAGTTCTTCCTCTGAGGACGTCGCCATGTTTCTCTCTGCTCAAGTCCCGCCCTCGCCCCGCGGTCCTGTCATCTGATTGGTCCAGAGCAGTGACAGTCACGCGGAGTGCGGAAGAAGATCTGTCACCCTCTGCTGCCCGATGTGTGACACTGAGGTCAAAGGGGAGGAGACAGTGTTACGTACAGTGACGTAAAGTGACACAGAAAGGTCAACATGAGGCGCGTATTTCACCGAAAATCACTAAGTTTAAAATGCGTAAAATGAGTAAAAGTGACGAGAACCATGTTTTTGTCGTGTGAAATATTCAATATTTGTGACAGATAAAGTATCTTTAGATTAGCAAAATATAAAAAAGATTAGCAAAATATAAAAAATAAAAACGTTACATGCCACCGACACCTGAAGCTAACAGCAAAGTGCTACATT
Source organism: Periophthalmus modestus (assembly GCA_019594935.1). NCBI lineage: Eukaryota > Metazoa > Chordata > Actinopteri > Gobiiformes > Gobiidae > Periophthalmus > Periophthalmus modestus. Next base: position 1,496,900 of record JAIEZT010000013.1, on the reverse strand, counting down.
ATCTATTTAATATTTTTAATAAAACTGTTATTTCTTCATTAGTTTAAACACTTAAACACTTTATTTTAAAGACTTAGAGCTGGTGTAATTTATTAAACTGTCAAAATAAGCATATCAAGTTTCAAAGTTTTAAAGTTTAGTTTTGTCTAAAGCTCCTTGTTTTCATCCTGTTTATTTAAACTTCAGACTTTAGTGCTGAAAAATCAGCAAGAGTTTTACCTTAAACCTCCTGAATCAAACTCACTCTGTGACGTCACGGTGTTATTATGTTCTCGTCTCTCCTCCCCTCCTCTTCTCCTCCTCTCCTCCCCTCCTCCTCTCCTCCTCTGTCAGACTGCGCAGACTCAAGAATGTGCGCGGGTGCGGAGGAGGCGCGTGGAGCTGTCCTTTCAGAACCAGGAGCTCCTCCAGCCAATGAGAGCGCGGCTTGGGCCCACGCGCTCTGCGCGCACACGGGTCCAGTTATTTAGGGACAAAAACGCGTCTGATTTGTGTTTTTTATGACATATTTATGACAAATGTGTTTTTCACTCAAGACTCAGGTCAAAGTTCACATTTTAAACACGACATTTGAGATTTGAGAGAAATGAAAAACTAGAACAACAATCACAAGTACAGGGAGGGCATCTGACACAATCTGACACACAGGAAGGGCATCTGACACAATCTGACAACAGGGAGGGCATCTGATACAATCTGACACAATCTGACCCACAGGGAGGGCATTTGACACATTTTACTCAGTGTAATTATTCCAGCGCTGGAGCCTCACAGCGCCCCTTGCCGCTCGTCTCTGTTCATTAAAGTGGAGTCTCACAGCGCCCCCTGCCGCTCGTCTCTCTTCATTAAAATTCCAGTCAAGATCGGCGCGTGCGCGGTTCACCATGACGCGCGCTTTTCGACCTTGCGTCACTTTTTCTCTTTGTTTATGCGTGCGCGTGCATGTGGCTCCTAGCCGTGAACGCGCTTGTGATGACGTGATGACGCGAGCATCAAGGTGTCCTCCAGTAAAGAGGAGAGGAGAGGGGAGAGGAGGAGAGAGAAGAGGGGAGGAGAGAGTAGGAGAAAGAGGAGAAGCGAGGAGAGGAGAGAGAAGAGCGGAAAGAGGAGGAAAGAGAAGACAGAGGGTGAGAGAGGAGAGAAGAGGAAACCGGGAGAGAGAAGGAGAGAGAAGAGAGAGGGGTAAAAGAGGAGAGAGGAGGAGACAGGAGGAGAGAGAGGAGATGAGAGAGCAGGAGAGGTGAGGAGAGGAGAGGAGGAGAAAGGAGGAGAGGAGAGAGGAGGAGAGAGGGGAGGAAGAGACAGGAGGAAAGAGGAAGAAATAGGAGGAGAGAGAGGAAGAAACAGGAGGAGACAGGAACAAAGAGGAGGAGAGAGGACAGGAGACAGGAGAGAGAAGAAGAGCGTGGAGGAGGGAGGAGAGAGGGCCAGAGAGGAGGAGACAGGAGGAGAGAGAAAGGAGGAGACAGGAGAGCGAGGAGGAGAGAAGAGAGGAAGAGACAGAAGGATAGAGGAGGAGAGACGATAAGAGAGGAGGAGAGAGGAGAGAAAAGGAAATAGGAGGAGACAGGAGGAGACGAGAGAGGAAAAAAGAGAGAAAGAGACAGGAGGATAGAGGAGAGACGACAAGAAAGGAGGAGAGAGAGGGGGGAGGAGGAGAGAGGAGGAGAGAGAAAAGAGAGAGAGGAGGAGACAAGAAGGAGGACAGGAGAGGAAGAGGAGTAGAGAGGAGGTGACAGGAGGAGAGAGGAAAGGAGAGGAGGAGAGGAGAAAGAAGGAGAAAAGAGAGGGGAAGAGAGGAGAGAGGAGGGGGAAAGAGGAGGAGAGAGGAGGCGAGAGGAGGATAGAGGAAAGGAGAAGAGAGAGGAGGAGAAAGGAGGAGAGAGTAGAGAGAAGGAGAAAGGAGGAGGAGAGGAGAGAGGAGGAGACAGGAGAGAAGAGGAGACAGGATGAGAGAGGAGGAGAAAAGAGAGAGGAAAGAGGAGGAGAGGAGAGAGGAGGC